>CAMOHE010026475.1:0-26517 GCA_946598075.1 Artocarpus hirsutus | reverse complement strand
GTTTGATATTTTGTTTTCATTTTGTATAATAGTTTCAAAAAATTAATTTGAGATTCATTAGTAAAAAGATAAAAAGGAAATTTTATTTTAAAAAAAACACAAACTCAACGTACCAAAATAATATTTTTAAAAAATTATAGGGTATTGTTTTGATATTTTTTAAATATCTAGATCGAACACGATATTTCTCTAAAACACAACGTATCACAATGATAATATCCTTTCTTTTTTTTTTAGTTATTTGATTAACCTTTAAGTCCATTTACAAGTGAACGTTAAACTACTCATAAAATCACACGGTTAAAATCGAATTAAATAGTTAGAAAAAAAGACTAGCCAAACGTGTAAACTCTTAATACTTCACAAAATTCTGCGAAAGATGAAAACCCCAAAGCCAACAAAGCAACAAAGAATAATATTAAAATATATATTCTACCGTGTTTGTACCAAAAAAAAAAAAAAAAAACTTATGTGGAATATTAATGAGTTGGCATTGAACAGATTTTCAACATTTAGAACATAGAGCGTAAACCGCACATAATTTAACACACGATTTTCTAGTTCTTGTTATTCTTTTCACAAAAGAATCAAAGACAATTTTAGCTGATAATATTGGCGGCCGTACACATTGAACATTAGCCATGTGCAAATATTCTCTCAACTTCTCTAGCTGATCTTGCAGTTGCATTCTCACCTTCTCGTCGTACCTAATCTTGTGTCGTTTTTTTGGTCTAAATGCCCCAGAAGTGCTTTTGGCAGGCTTTCTTCCTACCAACAAAACCACAAAACCCTATTTTGAGTCATGTCCGAGAAGTTTTGAGCAGTTGGATAAATATATCTTCATTTATGTTTTGGCCTGTATATAATAGTACTATATGTATCTATAAATATATAACTATTGTATTGAGATTATAAATAGATCAACTTTTTGTGAATTGTGTTTGAAACAAAATAAAATCATGGTTGCTACTATATTCAACTACTTTGAAAGAAAATAAAATTATGGAATGTATATTTTGGATTTTAAAAATTATAGATCGTTCCCTGGAATAAAAGGTTTGATGAATTAGATTTCGGATGTTATTCTTGTCTAATGCAAAGGAATAATGAGAAGCCAGACCTGCATCGGATATGGTAGAGTCTCATGTGGACTCATCGTCTTTGTAATTGTCCCTTCTTTATGTCTTCGATGAATGCATTTTATGTTGTATTTGCATCAATTAACGTTGTATGCTTGTGGGACGTGGTTGTTTTTTAAAGGAGCAAAAAAAAAAAAAAAATTGACAGGAAGATCCAACCCATCAGAATTCATAGATCCAGCCCAAGTTTTCACAAAGAAGGAAAAGTATCTCTCACCTATTTGGGATGTTGGCTTTTCGGGGCTTTCAAAAGTACTAGAAACACAACAGCCCGAAAGATCCACAAACCAGGCGAGGACGAAACCAAATTGCATGTGGAATTGCTTATATCTGGCTTAGGCCCATAAATGTGGACGACATGAGGGTTCTAGGCCCATTTGTGAAATAAGTGATTTAAGAGAAGGGAGATTTTCACAAATGTTGTATTTTTAAGGCTTACTTTTTAAAAATATAACATATGTTTATTTGCAATATAACTTAATATATAATAAAAATAATTATATGATATAACTTTTTAAGTATAACATGAATAAACATGACTTTTAAAAGTTTGGCATAACATGTAATTTTTTTCAAGAGAATATCACTTCCCGTTGGTAACCAAACGTACCACTTTTGTAAAAAAAATTTAAGCTTAATTTTTAGTTCAAAGTGGTTCATATGGATATCCCAATTTTTAGTATAGAGCCTAATTAACAATTACGATTGTTGTTCCCATTTGGTTCATAAGTTTAAATCATAATTCAGATATTTTTACTGCAGTGATTTCCTTTACAAAAATTTGAATTTTTATATGAACCGATTATCCTAATAGTGTACCATTTTGAATGAAGGTTATTGATTTTCATCACTTTCCATCTATTATTGATAATCACGTTCATGGGTTTCAAAGCAACATTACCATTATTCATTCAACTTTAACAAGTAAACCACCCACATATTTTTGAATGAACCAGTGGTTAAAGAAGGAAAAGCAAACAAAACAAACCGACGAATTAAAGTAAACTATTGGTTATTTTTTTAGTAAACTAGTGGTTTAAAGAGGAAACAAAAAGCTTTCCACACAAACAAATAGAACTTCCTACTCCAACAGGCTTTGACAAAGACAGCGACGACATAGATGGCGACAGCGATGGTGACCCCGGTGACAATGACGAAGAAGTCACCGATGCGGCAACCATGCGCCATGACTTTAGTGCCATGGAGTAGGTCTAGCCGTATGGCTGCAAAGGCTATAGATCTCGTTGTCGCATGGTGCAATAGCTAATCCTCGACGAAGGGTGGTGTGACAAGAGCCAAAGAAAGAGACATGGAGGGAGAGAATGATACGTATATATTTGTCTTTTTAATCCATTAAATGGAAGCCGTATATTCGTATACTAATCTAGAAATAGTATTACTCAAAGCTCACTCATCTCGTGTTTGTACACGAAAATGATCGAGCGCAAACATACATAATTAATAATAGATGAAAATTAGAGATTCTGCTATTCTTAACTCTTTTTTGTTTTTTTTTTTTTCATTTTGCCCCCTTTTCTTATAATTGTGTCATTCTTAAATTAATAGTATCAAATGAGATAACACAAGGGCAAAAATTTTATAGCGTTTAAAGAAAATGCACAAGTATAAATCGTTTTGTTTGTCTAGGAAAGAAACATTCATTAGATTGCTCTTCATTTCTTAAATAAAAAGAAAAGAAAAGAAAAAACAAATTTTTTTTTTTTTTTCATGTATATCGTTCTAAACGGAAGGAATTTTATGCCGACAGATGCTTGGATTGTGGTGAAATCCCCATTCATGAGAAACCAGTAACTTTCATTTCATCTGTGAAAACGAGTTCTCTTTCTCCGTATTGTTTACCACGCATGTAAAACACATGAAGAAAAAGGGAACGAGAAGAAAATATTAAGGCATTTCGCCAATGAGTTTGAACTAAATAATTTTAGTTCGAACTTATTTTATTATGATATTTTTCCTAAAAAGTTTAAACTGGTATTGTACGAATTCAATCTTTTTTTGGTTCGAGCTCATTTTCTTACCGGTCTAGAAATAATTGCCCCCTAGATATTAGAATTAGTCAGCAAGCAGACCTCCTCCTCCCCAAAAAAAAAAAAAAAAGGCGGCAGGAGAGGAACATTTCAGAAGCACAGAAAAACAGTGACATAACCAAAATAATCAGCCTTAGAGGACTATCTTATAAATCAGAGGGAGAATATAACTTATAGTTCTTTAAATTCAATGAGTAAACTCAATGTGAATGCTGCTATCTCAAATTCTCAAAAGCTTTTTGGTATTGGCTGCATAATTCGGGACTAGAAGCCTTTGTGATGGCTGCATTAGCCAAACGAAAAAACGGAAATTTATCTGTCAAAGAAAGCTGAAGCTATGGCATTGTGTCCTGGTTTATTAAGGGGTAAAGATGTGGGCTTGGAGATCCATTTTAGAGTCAAATGCATTAACAATCACTACAGCTTTGAATACAATGAGTATGGTGTATTGTTAGCTAATGTATCTAGTTTATTGTCTTACTTTTCCAAGAACTAAACTTAGTCATATATATAGAGAAGCCAATAAAGCTGCTCATGCTTTAGCTACTTATGCCTTTAGTTTAAACAGTGAACTTGTTTAGTTAGAGGAAACTCCTCAGCCTATTCAGTCTGTCGTTGTAAAAGATATTTCATACATCAATTTTAAATAGACTCAATTATTATCCAAAAATTAAAAATAAATCTCAATAGATGAGATAAATGGTTTTCTTGGCATGTATATCAGGAGGGTTGACATATAATTTGAGACAATAATGGAGGGACATTACATTGAGTGTTTGCACTTAATTTTTGAGAATTAAATTTTTGTTCAAATTTTTTTAAAGGTTTAGATTTGCCTTTTTTTTATTAGCATAATTACAATTGTGTCTTTACTAAATAATTAAACGATGTGTTATGTCCATTTCACAAGAAAAAATATAATTGTGACTCCATTTAGCAATAAAAATATATAACTATACATTCACTTAATAAAATACTATCTTCTTTTTTTTTTGTCATAATGTCCCAACTAAAAAAATGTAAAGATCCTCCATTAATTTTAAAATTTAGAGGTGAGCTGCAAATTTAAATAAAATATACATATAAAATTAAAAAGTAAAAAATTTAAGTGGGGCAACCAACAGCCGCATATTCTCCGCCATCCGTTCTTGCATGCGTATGGTTTATTTATTTATTTTATCTCCTTTCCTTCACCTTCCTCGTCGTAAGAACATGAAGCCAAAATAGAAAAAGTCCTATTAAGGCGAGGCGTGAATCGTGATATATGTTTAGGCTACAGCAGGCATGATCGGATAAGTCTAGCCATATAAAGTCCTAAGCCAATATAACAAATTATGTATATATCCAGGTTCAGCCATTCTAGTCAGTTCCATTCAAACCTGCTAGATTGTGCTTGACCTGAACAAACCTTAAATGGCCCACTGTTCAGAACTGCCCATAGATTTATATGACTAATGGGTATTGGGTACAATTATGAGCACTGCCAAGACATACCATATTTTGTCCTCTTAGAATTGGTTAACAACAAACAGTGTTCAGGGACCATGTGGGTGTCAATTACTTAACATGCACATGCATCATACTCCATGTGATGGAATAGGAAAAAAAAAAAAAAATCTACTGAAATAAATACGACAATTTCAGGTCTTGTCCAAATACGTAGACATGTCCCATGTCCCCACCAACCAAAAATTCTTTAAAAAAGAAAAAAGTTTTCTTTTATTTGAGATAAATTGAAAAGAGGTTTTTGCAATCACAAAACAGTGAAGTTGGGCATGAAAGTATTTCGGCTTTTCAAGGAGTAGGCCACCAACCTTTTTTTGTTTCAATTTCACTCCCAAACAAAGCCCTACAAAGCTCTTTGCCTTTTGGATTTTTGCATGAGTCACTTGATCCAAGGCATCTTAAGACCTAATGATACATGCCTTGTTTAAAAGGAAACGAAATTTTTTTTCTTTTTTTCCTTTTTTTTTTTTTTGTAATTCTTGTTTGTGAAAATAAGGGGTTTAGTTAGTGCCATATGATTGTCTCCCTCCCAGCATTTCCGCATGAGATTCTATACACCATGATTGGATACACCATGATTGGTTTTGACTGCTTTTTCTTCTGAGGAAGATCTTATTTTTGACTCTTGAGAGTCCCATCACTTTCTCACTGGGTGTAAAATTCAATGGAAGCAAGCCCTTTACGATGTAAAGCTACATGAAACCAAAAAATTAGGGGGGAATTTTACGTGGAGGGCACCCAGAGTTATTGATCCTAATTGTAGGATTTTAAGTAGATGGTATACATAAAGCAGGCATAACAATATCATGTAAATAATCTTTCATAATATCCCAACTTAAATCATATGCGTTGTCTCATATAAATTACGTAGTTACAGTTGATGGCTCAATGTGTACAATGGGGTGCCTTCACTCTAAAAATTAATTATCTAAAAAAATCTGAAAAATTACCTTGCTTGTGTTCTGCTGCTTTGGATAATCAGATCTTCATATGTCATATGTCGAATTCATTTCAATATAGCGATAGAATTCCCTGAATTATGAAAAGATGACTTAAATGTATGAACAAACTCCTAGTTTTTAAGTTTTGCTCAATTATAAATATAAAGATTAAATTGAAATAAGTTTTTCAAATTCAAAAAAAATATTTTCATAGTTTCTAAAAACATGATAATAAATTGAGAAAAACTTAAAAATTGGAGGTATATTAAGGTAATTAAGCCGTAAAAAGATTAAAGAATTCCATTTTAGTTCTACAACAGATGATCTTCCTTTTTCTTTTGCATATTAGTAGAATTACAGAATTAGTTTTGCTTTTTTCCTACCCAAAAAAAGAAGACGATTAGTTTGCTTTTCAAGCCCACATGGTGCCTAGCTTGGAGTGCAACGTGAACGCACTCGGTTTATTTTTGGGTGCTCGGTAATTAGTGAAAGAAACTTGCATGTAATTGAGGACATTAGAACAAAAGCTTCCTCGTTTTGTATTGATTAGACGGTACACACCAAACAAAGCTGTGCAATTTCTTTCTCTTTTTCCTTTTTCGTGAGGTGGACGCCGGTCTTCAATCACGTCAAATTTCTTATATAACGAGGTTTTCAACTTTTTTTTCTTTAGAAATGGATCCTTTTTTCCATTCAAAAGGAAGACAGAAAAATGGCAATAGTCAAGAGCCAAAACGCGTCCAATGTTTCACTATCATTTCAACTGTACTGTTAATTAAGATCAATCGTCAGCAGAGTTAGCAATATAAATTTTCCTAGAAAACAACAAATATTCCATGAAACAAACAGTACAGATCAACCAATCCGCTACCAATTTTTAGGGTGTTTGGGAGAGTGGTGGGAACCAGCGGTGAGAACCACTTTTACTGCAGCATATGAGAACTTTTTACTGTAACAAATTTGTTTTTTTATTACTGTAACATATGAGAATTTTTTACTGTTTATAACTGAAATTGTGGTGGGAACCACTAAAACAAACGGGGCCATATAAACTTCTTCTTTCTCTTTGTTTCTAGAGTCTTTTTCCTCTGTCATACTCCTACTTATAGGGCTTTGTTTAGATCTTATTAAAATCATTTTTTTCCTGTAAATCTGACGACTAAAAGACATATACATATCGATAGTAATATCCAACGGAAAATTTTATTTTCTTTTCTTTTTTGTGTTGTATTTGTGATCTAAAAGCATTGTTGTGTTCTAACTGTTGGGAGCTTTAAAACGCAAGTAGTTTTCTTTATTCAGACGAGGATAAAGCAAGTTGTTTTCAGGTGAAATTTCTAGTATGTGTGTGTCCCCGCAAGGTCTCAAAAAAGTTTCAAACTGTTTATGATGGTAAACTCACTAACATGTCATTATTTAACCACCTTTGCTGATTCAAAAGTGAGAAGCAAAATAATGAGACTAACACAACTTTTATTTTTTTTGATGGTTGTGGGGAACAAAATCAATTACCAAACAGGTTAATAATCATGAAGTTTCATTGAAAGAGATGGGACACCTAAAAAAAAAACACAAAAAGCAAACATATATTTTATAAGAAGAAAAATGTTTTAGTTTATGAATGAGTAGTTGATGCGAAATTAATGCGATAGAAACAAAGAACAAAAATACACAGAATTTATATGGAAACACAAAACGGAAAAAATCCACGGGCAGAGGAGAAGAAAATCACAAAACTCGTAAAGATTATAGTGGAGGCGCTAGGGAGGCTCAAAATTCGCTAATCATCGTGCCCTAACGCAATACATCATATAAATAGGTATAGGCTAAACCCTAGGGCCCAAAAAACTTAAACTAAACGGCCCAACAACACAGGTCCGTACCCCCGGCGAGATCTGCCCGATCCCGTAGCCCACTACAGATCTCATAAAAAATCACACTTTTATTTTTCACCACAATTTATCGTACCGCGAGTTTTTTGGGTCAGGCCAAACTGAATTCGGGTCACCTTACTGTAACAGTAGGAAAGTTCAATGAATTACAAGCATATACAGATGTTTGTATCTGGAGAAAATTGAAGTTTTTGTCTACCAATGCTATTAAGTTGGAAAAGTTATTCGTGGTAGACCTTCTTCTTGTTGTTGTTTTTTTTTTTTTTTCTTCTCTGTTTCTCTTGTTATATATCAACCTAATCAGGCATTTATAACGGAATTAATTAGTAGTTTCATACAAGGAAGAGTGTCACAAAATTAAACAAGGCAAGTGAAGAAGAAGCAATATATATACATATATCTACATTTGTAACTCAAGATAAAGAGATTCGAATTCTTTCCTTTTAGATAGAATTAGGTCAGCGTAGTTTTACCGTTAAGTTATACTTACAATTAAAATGAAACAATATTTGAAATGGTATTTAGTACCAATAATGTAAAAGTCTAATTTCATGCAGCTTCTGAGAAGAGAAAGAGAAATTAAAGAAGAAAATGACACGAAAAAAGGACAGAAATGAATGCCATCCTTCTCAAAATTAGAAAACGAATAACAAAGAAAAATAAAAGTATAAAATATGATCATGGCATTCCATTTTAATCACTCCATAATCGCAAAATCATGAAGAAAAAAAAAAAGGCCCTTGTGGAGAGGGTCATTTTTTTCGCATTATTCCTGATAGTGACCGATCAAACGGTTAAAATTATTATCAGATTGGTAAGTTTCCCAAACATTATTTGTATGCCTTTATGGTAACGTCATACGCTAGGCAAGTTGGATTAGATATTTAGATGTCTTGGAAAAGTGAGTAATACGTAAACAATCAAAACAAAAGAAAAGAATATTTAGAGAGAACACAGTTAAGTTACATGATTTGAACCTAATTAACATGGGAGGGGGGATCACGCTCGTGAACTGTTATAATACAGAAATTTTTTTTTTTTTTGAAACTTGGAGGTAAAGATTCAAACTTTTCACATTATGGTACAGTCGAATGTGATTTTACTGCTAGGTTATACCTAAAACCATTATCAAAGTTTTTTTAATATCTACAAAAGAATTTTAGAACCAAATTAAACTTTTGAGTTTAGAAATGTAATTATTGCACCCTACCCCCAAAGAAAAAGAGTATGATAAAATAAATAAGATGTTTGGTAAGCATAGTTAGAACTAACTTTTTGATTATTAAATGGTGTAAAACTCTCACATGCTACAGCAAAACGCAAAAAATTACTATAATGCAAAGCTCTCACATGCTACAATATTTTGAATCAAGAAATTGATTCTACCCTGCTTGTTAAGCACCCTAAAAAATAAAAAGGATTTTATAAATGTAACTTTAGGCAAAAGCTAGCTAGTCTCTTGCGAAAGGTCATCCTACCTCGTAACGTGTTGATATTAACAGAAACTGTTATTTTTGAAGAATATACCTTTTCAAATGTCCATATTCTTGTTAAATTAAGATGTATTTTTAGCACTGTAAATATTAATAATTTCTGATATTGAAAATTAATAAAATAGACATAAGTTAGTAAATAAATGATCAATTATTCAGTGAAGTACTGATCAATAATTTATTATAAACAAATTAACGGTTTACAAAAGCTTTCTTTTTTGAAAGAGCAATTTTGGTTAATTTAACGAACTTGAGACATTACTTAAAACAGGTTTTTAAAAGGTTTATCCTTTGCAATTTCTCGACATAATTAAAAGGAAGGTCTAACATGATATTTCTTTAATGTGAAAATAATATTACAAAGTGGTTATAGACATCGTCTACTAGTAAAAACTACATCTGACTTTACCTAAACATGAAGAGTTTGAATATCCACAATGTAAATTCAAAATAATAATAATAAAATAATATCACAAACATATTACAACAACAACCACAACAAAATGTAACATTTCTCACTTTTATATATATTACACTGAAGATGGTGTTTCCTAAATGATTGAAGACAAATATCGATGATCTTATTACAAAGAAGTAGAAGATAAAACATGCGTGCTATGGCATGGACCATCATCAAAGAGATGGGCCTCTTTAAATCATTAGAAAACGCACTCAATCGCATTCAGTGTTTCTTTTCCTTATTCATGATTCCAGAGATCAGGTCCTCCAAAGCAAAAAGCCTGCCATGAGTTGAAACATGAACTCGGTAACCCTTTCACACCCAACATTAAAAAAAAAAAAAAAAAAAAAGGAAAAAAAAGAGGCATTTCTTTATCTGTTTTTAACCTTTTCTTTATGTTTCCTTGTTATTTGGTCAAATAACTCTATGGCTAATTATAACAGGACACCCAAATCTTTTCCGGCAAACGAACTTGATGTTGATATGTTAAATTCGAAAGAGAAAAATGAAAAGAGAATTCTGTGGCGGTTCAAAAGGAGGAAAAAAAAAAAAACCACCAATAGTGCACTTGGAGATTTTTACTAGATTTTGTTATAATTTGTATAAAATTACGGTATAATATTAATAGTTCGTTTGATGTACGAGCTCGAAATGACGTAGTTTAGAGCCTTATGGTTTAAACTATGGTTTTTAAACTATATGGTTTAAACTGTAGTTTTAAATTAACGTTTAGAACGTAAAAGTTTATAACAAGAGTTTTAAGTTTAAAATGAGAATTGATATTTAGAAAACTATGGTTTATGAAAGTAAAACAAGAATAATAATGGTTTTTATTGTTCAAACCATGCAAACTTAAGGGGGGCAAAGTTTAGATTTTGAAGGTTTAGGTCGTTTTAAAACTGTCTAGATGGCTTGAACTTGCCTTAGTCATTATTCAACTAAATGTCAGTTTAACCCCTGCGCGGTTTAAACTGTCTGAAACCTATATATTAAACACCTTGTAAGAGTATTGGGTAATGTCTAAAGCTCTCACATACTATATTACAAAGCACAAGTAGGCTACAGTTTAAAACTCTCATATGTTACTGAAAATTGGTTCCAACTTTTAGTTTTAATTGTATTGTAAAACTCACTCTAAGATTTGCGTATTTTTTGTCACATGAAGCTTTATTTTAAAAAATAAATTAAAAAAAATCTAGACTACCACTTCATATGGTCATGGAAATAAACCAAAGTTTGATGTGCAAGCTAAAAGCTTATATGAGTATTTGCGTCATATTTAAGGTGATTTACACAGTATTTAATTACGAGATATTGAATCTAAAATTGTCCAAAAGCTAGTATTATTATGAAATTGTCTGTTAGACTGTATGCAAAAACCACTATAGACTTGAATTATAACAAAAAGGGTCAACCCCTACGACTTCCTTGCTGAAAAGCAATAATGGAATAAATTCAGATGCTTCATAATAAATAGGTAATAATACTAAATAGACAGAACAAGGAAAACAAAAAAAAAGAAAAAAAGAAAAGGGAAACGATCAACTTATTTGTGTGCTTTTTTATGTTGGCCCATTAAAGTTTCACTATTAATTTAAAAAACTTTGTTCTATCAAGATTAAAAAAGGTAGCATATAAACGGCAACGACCCCCGAAAAAAGTCAATTAGCAATTTTACTCAGAAATGCTTCATTATTAAAAAAAAAAAAAAATCCCTTGGTTATTGAAACCAGAAAGGGAAAAGTGAAACTAACGTTTTAAACAAAATCAAGTTTAAATTTCGTAAACTTTAACTCGTCCTAACCACCACCTCATTGAAGCCAAAAAACCTCCCCTTCAAGCGTCATTTCTCTCATAAATTAGATTGTTCACTACCGTAATTTATATATCATTACGTGAATAATCATGAAAATTTTCTACATATGACATCTTGAACTTATTTGGACATGATCATTTTCTAATTTTTTCCCTTTTTGGCATTAGAAAACTAAATAGTTATGTGTAACTTTTGTATATAAAAAACTTAGATAAGAAAAGAACATTTATTAAGGAGAAATTTTGAAGTCCATAGACTATAATTTTATATATATCATGACCAAAATTTATATATTATGATGGTAATGACTATGAAAACTTTCTACACATGACATCTTGAACTTATTTAGTGTTTTGGAGAAATTGTGAATTCGTCTATAAACTATAATCTTATATACATCATTACCGTAATTTATATATCATCATATGAGTGACCATGAACGCTTTTTACACATGACATACTTATTTGGGTATAATTATTTTCTTTTCTTTTTTTTCAAAGTTAGAAAGCTAAATAGTTATGTGCAACTTATGCATACAAAAAACTCATACCAAAAATGAACATCTATTATTGATGAATTGTGAAGACTATAAAAATTAATCTTATATATATTATTACTGTAATTTATATATCATTATAGTAATAACTATGAAAACTCTCTACAGGTGAATAAATGCTTACTAACGTTAATTCAACGTGTAATTAATCAAACCAAGCAAAAAAATATATATTTTACTAGTAAAGATTAAAAAATATGGATCCCAAAAGCTTACACACGTGAAGTGAACGTTTAATTGAAATTGATCAAATGAAGCAAAAAGAAAAAAAGAATAAGATTACTAAACTTTGGGTATAAAAATTGGATGAAAATTGTTGCATTCCTCGCATATACTAGGGGTATAAAATTTGGATGACAATTGTTCAAGTCAGCAAATCATTCATATATACTAATATGGTAATGGAAATAAAATGCCAAAAATTGTTTAGGCTTCCAATATTAAACAATAGGCATTTCAAATCAACAAAATAAAAAAAAAGGAAGTTTTATAATATTGTTTATAATGAGACAAATTTAAATTTAGTAAACTCAAAAGTATAAATACTTCTTATGTTTTCACACCACGGTTTAAATCCCAAAATTTTTCGTTACTGCATGCCTAGCAGAATGATAAATCTATATTCATGTGTAGCTTCATCCTAGTTAATATATATATATATATATATATATATATATATATATGTAGCTTTTAAATTATTACACGGGTCCAGTCTAGTGAGTGCGTGTGTATTTTTGCCTGCTGAAATGGCCCAGTCCTGTCCTTGTTTTGGAGTGGAGGCGAAGCACAATTCCGATACAAGACTTTTTCATGACCAAATATCTTTCCAGAGGAACTCATAGTTCTACTAGTTACGACCAGCCGTTACAGAATTTCCGAAACCAAAATAGTCAGATACCTTGGCTCCTTGCTTTAAAAGCAAAGTCACTTTTATATTTCAATTTTTTTAAAATTTTTTTTTGTTAAATAGACACTGACAAAGAAAACTGATGCCCTGCTCCGCCTGACGTTGTGCCTTGACTAAAATGCATGTATATTAAAGAAAGTGAAATTTTTTTTTTAAATGATAATAATAAATCCCACTTTCATTTTGTGGCTAGAGAATTCTCGATTCATTGCCATTAATTCTCTGTTTTCCAAAGTTCTGACTTGCCAATCTGTAAAATTTGAAAATCCACAAAACCTGCAATTTTGACTTTAATTTCATTGCCTTCGCACTTAGTAACAATTAGACCTTAATGAGGATATTGATGGGGACCATTAAGCATAGAATCATGATATCATACATTGTAATGTACACATAGAGAGCATCATAAATTTGGTTGCTCAAAAGAAGAAGAAAATGGGCACTAATAGTATTCCTAAAGGAGTGTGTTGAAACACTTTTGAGGAGGAGAATTAAAGGGATATTAATAATAATAATAATAGTAATTGGGTTAAGAATTAAGTGACTAAAAAAAAGGACAGAAAATGGCCTACATTACAGAACTAGAACACAACTCAATAGACCCGTAGTGAAGAAGCTCCTGAATCATTTGCTCTATGTGATGATCATCCTCAACAAGCATAAACGACGTCGTCGTTGTTGTTGTTGTCGTTGTCGTTGTCTGCTGTTGGGTGCCCTCAACTTTCACCTTCTTGAGCGCTTCATGATGAGAATTGGCCTGAACCGTTTCTTGGTGATCTAGAACCGCCGGTTTCTTCTCCAGCGAGTGAGCCAGGAACGTTTCGTTGGGTTTCGTGAGAATGCCATTGGCAGAGTTGGGAGTGGGGTTCGTTGGCCTTCGAGGCTCTTGACCTGAACCACTATTCTTGGTCATTTGCAGAGACGCCATGTAACATCTGTGGAGTTTCGCAGTGAGAGTGGCCGAGAGCAGTTTCGAAGCCGATGACTGAGACGCATTGGGGTTGTAAGGGAAGTTGGTGCGGGCTCTTGGCCCGCACATCAACCTCGCAGCCTCGTCGTAGGCTCTCGCAGCGTCGTCCGCCGTTTCAAACGTCCCCAGCCAAATTCGAGTTTTCCTGTGACAACAGAACGAAACGTTTCTACGGTCAGATAAAGAAACCTTCATGGCTTTTTTGTTCTTGTTTTTGTAAGTATGTTGGTCGGACTTACAATAATGGGTGGCGAATTTCGGAGACCCAAGAGCCCCAGTGCCTTTGTCGGACTCCTCGATATCGCTGTTGCGGTCGGGCCATTGTTTGTTGTTTTGGGAAAAGAAACGTTTTTTTTAATCCTTGTTTCCTTTTTGGTCTGTTAAGTGTGTGTGAAAATGCCTCCTCTGGGGGGTTGGAAGAATGAAGATAGAGAGAGTAGTGCCAGTTACAGATTGGGGAGAGATGGGGCTTTTGTAGGTGGGTTTTATTGACAGCAGAAGGGAAATTTGAGGCGCTTTTTCTGAAGCAAACTGCCAAACTGGCAACCAAATTTATTTACTCTGGGCCCCACTG
Organism: Artocarpus hirsutus; assembly: GCA_946598075.1. NCBI lineage: Eukaryota > Viridiplantae > Streptophyta > Magnoliopsida > Rosales > Moraceae > Artocarpus > Artocarpus hirsutus. The sequence continues at coordinate 12,214 of CAMOHE010026475.1, read as the reverse complement.
AGGATTTTTGAGTCTAACCCCTTCTTTCCTCTTCTTCTTCATTTTTTTTTTTAAATTCTTTTTTCCTATTAGTTACCAGTTGGCTAAGTGTTAGCTATGAATATTAAATGAGTATGTCAAGTGGAAATTTCAAAATGGCCAAATTCAATTCACATGACTATTATAGCAACAATTAAAACTCTGTTTGAGGACAAAACAATAGAACTTAGGCTGTCAATTATTTATCATACCGTTGCTTTATGAACTATTTATTCTTCAGGAAAATCCAAAGTACATAGCCTAACAGATTCTTCATGTGATTGTTGGTCCAAGCACAGATAACGACAAACAAAATATTACTTCATTGTTTGTTCATTATAAACAACTGCAGCGTAAGAACAAGGGAGGTCTTTGTTTGTTTGTCTGTCTGTTTTCATTTTTTCAATCTTTTTTGGTTGTTGTGAAAATATATTGCTAGAATATGGTAATCATAATTTGTTTAAGGAATCTTGGAATTTCACTGTTTCAGTTCCCTGTTTCCAAACACAAGACTGTAATCGATCGGAAGATTGGGATTGGCTCTCGAATGATTTACAATTATGATCAAATATCAGAATATCTACGATCAAATACTTTCATAGGAAAAGAGCTAATTATATGCATTCAATTACCACGTAACAATATGATTGGGTAAATCCTTATTATGATAGACGCATGTTTAGGCCACAATAATTACCCCCTAATAATCCAAATGATTTAACCAAGAACCTACTTCAGCATATATATATATATATATATATATATATATTTTACGGTATCAATTCTCATTGAGAAGCCGCCAAAAATTGTTCAGATTTTGTCACTCAGTGAATCATGATCTAAAGTCATATATTTATATACAAATAAAAAAAAAAGAGAAAGAAACTAGTTGTGCCATAGGTAATGAATGGAATCTAATATATGGATCTTCTTATGTAACACACGTAGTTGAAATTGTTGTAGATAACATTCACTTCCATGCCTTGCTTCAATTAAAGAACAAAAAAAATAATAATTATTTAGGTCATGGCATGAAATGGGGTGAGTTTTAGTTGGTCTGACTAGTGTTTTGTTTTTTGTGGGGTGGAGATTAATATGTGCGTGCATGGTGATGCCAATGGCTGCTAAAATTGGAAACATCGGCATATGGATGTGCCAATTTCTTATCAAGTTGAGAGAGGACAAGGTAGGGTTTGTCCGTGTCCCATTTTTTTTGGGTGCCTTGGCCCAACCGTCTGGCTAAGAATAATATTGCGACATATACTTTCAACTTTGCTTGGTAAGAAGGGCATAGCGTTGGGAAGAAGATAGATATATAGACGTATACAAAGACGAAGCCACCTATGGATGAGGGTGGATTGTTTCGTAATTGAACTTTTTCTTTCTTTTAATTTTATACAAAATTTTATAAAAATTGTGCTCTCTTTCCCCCCTAGCGCCAAATTGATGCTTTGCCCTCCTAAAGTTTTACATCTCATCATTTACCTTACCTCATTAGTCCAGTCATGTCTTGTCTTGATGAATTTTTCTAGCTCCGCTTGTTGGATATGTATATGATAATATTGCTAGAGGGCTTGTATAAATTTTAGACATATCATGAGATGCAAATTCGTTGCTGCTTTGTTTGACTCTTGTTGGTCCTTGTGATCAGAAACCTTCCACATGCCATTGCTATGCATGTTCCTCAAAAATCCAAAATCTCCTTCTTTGTAATTCACTTTGCGTTTCAAAGATGTAACTCGAACTAGCTAGCTACTTGCAAATACCAAATAATTACGTGTTAGCTATTATGTTAGGTCACTCTCGTAGTCTTCTTTAGTATTTGCCTTGTGTATTAAGCAATGTAAACTCAATGAGAACGTCTTAGATTCACAAACTCCTAGCAAGAAAGAATAAAATAGTTTGCATGTTCTTGGAAAAGCAAGGGAGACAAACTAGCCTTTTTTTCCATTAACAACTCATTTCTAAAATAGGAGAAAAGATTAAACAAATATACAAGTACTATCTAAAAAGCATCGTGTACTATTTGAATTCCATTCGCATGGTTTTACTTAACTATGGTGTTACATTTGTGGTTAGATATTAAACTTTCTGTTTACAATTCCTTTAATAAATATATATGCAAGTAATAATTCTCTCAAATAGATTATTGTACAAGACAATAACTTTTTTTTTTTTTTATAATGGGCATGTTAATCAGAGTTTCAAATGAAAAATTAATTTTTAGAAAAGGGGAGAATTAATAATGGGCATGTTAATCAGGAGTTTCAAAGGAAAAATTAATTTTCAGGAAAAGAAAGAATGTGGGATAAAGATCAATTGATCATGATCTATTATCACAAGAAATAAATGATTACAAGTACAATCAGCAGCACATGAAAAGGATATATGAGATCCAAAAATCCTGATGGCCAAATCGGCCCAAAGAAAATATCAATATTATGATTAAAGCTAATTTTTGTGGTCAATATTCTGATAAACCTATCATGGTGAATCTTTCGAATTAAAATATGGATTTCTTGGAAAGTTTTTCTATCCATCAAGAAAATGACAAAGAAAAAGAGGTCATATCTTCTGGATTAGAAAAGAACCTAACTATGAATTTAAAATATTACCGTTACGTTTTTCCTAAGAAGACATTTTTTTCCCTTTATTTCTTTAAGAAAGATACAGAAAAGGAAAGAGAAGCAAACAAACAGCATGTAGCATGTATGCACCAACAAAGAAACACTTATCTTTGAAAGGTAAATAATAATAAAATAAAACACTTAACGTTGTATCGAACTTGGTTTACAGCTAGGCCGAGGACTTACATATCCTTAAATCAAAGAACAAGATGGACCCACATGGGCCACATCCAAACGCGGGAAATGGGACCCACACTGTATTTTTTTTTATATAGATACGTCAGAAATTAAATATAAAACCTCCCACGCTTTTATGCCCTATGACACGGTCTACTTCACGTCAAAGGAACTCACATGCAGAACATAAATTCATTGAACGAATAACAAAACGTCAGAAATTTAGAAGATATGAGATGAGCAGCAGAACATGTGGTTTCCCTATCAATCGCAAGCATTGCGCTCACTGGTCTCTTTTTCTATGTTGGTATTAATTAGCAGCTTGCATACACATATATATATACTTTTTCATATATATATATATATATATATGTATCTTTTATTTTCTTATGTCTATGCCCATTTCTTTACGTATAGATTTTAAATTGAACAAATTCATGAGATGTTTCGCAACTTTGATTTAAACTTATGAATTCAAACTTATTCAATGTATATATAAGCAATTACATGCTATACAGTATAAATTAAAAGTATATTATAATATAAACTTTCATATGCTACAGTTTTTTATTTGAATTAACCGGGTGTTTGGAAGGTTTCCACCACTTTTTTAGTTATAAGCAGTGCAAAGCTCTCACATGCTACAGTAACAATTAAAAAAATTGCTACAGTGTAAAACTCTTACATGTTACAGTAAAAGTGGTTCTAATTAACAGTTCCTACCACCCTTCCAAACAACTTATTAAGATTGTCAAATACCCTTTTAAGACATGTATGTATATAGAAGAAGACAATTTTTTTTTTTTTTTTTGTATTTCTTTAGTTGCTTTCAAACTATTTATTACTGCTTCACAAGCATATGTAATGTTTTCTTTTCTTTTTGATTTTTTTTTTGTTTTTGTCCTTTTTCTAATTACAAATGTATTGTTGATTAGCTTGCGTTAGCCAATGAAAAATGTTAAAGAACTTATTTTATGTTTATTGGCTAACAACTTATTAGGTAATGTGGTGTGTCTTACATGAGTTCACAACTTAATATGATATTCAAAGTGATGAACATGAACTGCTCTAATTCTTTAGCAAACTACTAAATTTCTGTCAATCTAATTTACTTTTTTTTATATTGAGTAAATATATAAACCAAGCTAAGTAATAATCTTGTAGTCTTCTCAAGCATGAATTTAGGAGAAGTTCTTTTCTTTTTTATTTTTTCACACATTTTCTTCCTCCGTTTATGGAGAATATGGTCAAGGATAAGAAAGTACGTAGTTGTTCACATATTAAATCCAAGCACTAAAAAGTCTCAACGCGGTTTTGTTGCTGGGCAAGGAAATCTAAAATGGACGAATAATAATAATAATAATAATAATAATAATAATACATGGTTAAGGATTACTGTTGATGGTGACATGAAATATCTGTTCCCCCCGCAGTCCGTGGGATTTTTGCCTCTGCGAGATTACTCCTAACGCTTCAAACTTTGAACACCAACAAAATAAAAGCTCATCATTAGCAAACTTTGAAAGGGATATTATCCCAATCCCATCTGTCCAATAGGCAATATCCCTATTCACTAGCACACAATTTGTTGTGCATTTTATTCAAAAAGAGGGGAACAAAACAAATAATGAAAAAAAAAATGAAAATGAGACTTTTTTTGAGAATCTGTTTTTTATGATTTGTATCAAATTTTATCAGTTTTATATTTTTTTTAAGTTCTAAAAATATGATTTCGATCAAATCTAAATTCACAAACATCAAAGGCATTAGGGACAATTTAAGATTGAAAAATGAGCTTTTGGGTTTGTGACGTTTACTGTTGAACCAAAATTTGAGGATGAAAATGTGTTTTTCCCATAGTTGGGCACAGCTAAGAATGGGAAACAAAAACCGGCCAAATGGACCAAAGGTAGGGCCCACACATGTTTAGTCAAGCCCCAGCACATGTTAGAACTCATGCTGTGCCGAGGATTTGCTTAGTGGGGAGAATCAGGCTAAAACCATGTGGTTTAAATTTTAATGGCGAAATTCACTGTGAATCTGTGATGTGACTTTAACGTCTAATTAGCGCTCCACGAAAGTTATTGTGAGAGTTACAACAATCACCTTTCATCTCTTATGGAGAATAATCAGGGAGAGTAAAATTTGATACCGTAAGGTGCAAAATTTGCAAATGGGTGCTCAAATGGTTGGGTACGTGTAAAATAGTGTAATATCAAGGTTCAAACTTTGCTGGAAACTTACATGTCAAAAAAAAATTGCAAATGGGTATTAAACCCTCCAAAAATTTGCAAATAGGATTCATTTCGAACTAGCTCAGATGGTGAGGGATGAAGTAGAAACTAGGAGCTCGCATGTTCAAAACTTGGGTATTGTGTACAAGAAGTACTTTATCTAGCAACAAAAAAAAAAAAAAGAGCAAATGGGACCGAAGTATTTCTATGTGTTAATTTGATCAAATACGAAATCGAGATATGTGGGTCTTGTTAAAATACTAACATACTGCTATCAAATTAGACTCTGAACAAATAACTATTAAAAGCAAAATGGTCTTATAGCGAGGGAGACGAAAGCTTCGAGAAAGTTGAACAATTTGGTAGGCTGCCAGCACCACGTCACCGGTCGGCCAGACCCTAACGTTAGACGATATATTCAGTGATGGAGTTCGTGTTACCAACGGAGGAAAGAGATCGTTGGACCAAAGTTGATGTATATGCTGCTCTCTCGTCGCCTGTTTGTTGCAAATCTTTTCCAACCTCTTCTGCTATTCAAGAACTCTACCCCCTAAGGTCTATTGATTGCAGTTTGTCTGGTTTTTGTTGTTTTTTTTTCTTTTGTTTGTAATAAAGGCGATTATTTCGTCATTGTTTTTGGTTGTTTCCTCCCATAAATCTTCGGATCTGTGTAGGTTTAGCTTGTTTATGGATTTTGCTGTAATAATAAAGGTAGTCTCCTTGCCCTTTGGTTTTAGTTGCATTCCGCTGTACGTTAGTTTATGCGAAATATTTGGTGGCCTTTGTGCTATATATTATGTGCTCTTAATCAATCGAAATTCTCCATTGATTGTAGAAATCTTATCAAATCAAGTCTTACATGTACTCCATTATCAGTGTACTGAAAAAGATTCCTACCGTTGGGTCTCAGTATAAGTTTTTCTCCTTGAGCTTCACCAGATTTTACTAATAGAGCCAGTTGAGATTAAAGGTATCATCCCATATAATTCGGGCTCTTATAGACTGATATATTCATATTAATGAAGTATTTTCCCGTTCAAAAAAAAAAAAAAAAAGTCTCTGAACTAACTCCTGTAAAGGTTTAGACCATATTTATTATAGGACTAGACCATGAAGGAGTGAATAGAATGCAAAAACTAGTTTTGTCTACTTAAATCTCGACATGATTTTTTTTTTTTTTTGATCAATTTTTGTTTGTTGGTGCATAATTGATTTTAATGTAGTGTTATAAAAGTAAGTTTACAACCTTTCATTGAAAATTATGTAATATCAGTTAACTTTTTGGACTATTTCAGGGGGAAAAAGGCCAATAACTTTATGGATCAGGGTAAAAAAAAAAATCCCTAAAGTGTTAACAATAGAAGGCTTTAGTGGCATAATTTAAAGTTAATGAACGAATTTTAGAAAGGTGTAATACTCGAGATGCATGCATTTGTCTATATTATTAAGGGTGTTTGACGGATGAAATCATCTTTTTAACGTTCATTTCAATGCATATTGAATCTCGAAATATCGCAACCGATGCAATTCAGTATATGCATCTCGAAAATCAAACCAATCAGAACATCTGATCCACAAATTGATGTATTTAACTACAATCAATTCGCCATCAACCATGAAAAAAGAGCGGTATAAACTACAAACAAACATGAAAAAAAAAAAAGTGTTAAAGAAAAGACGAAACAGTAAAAACGACAAAAAGTACTTGAAACGACAGGTAAACTGAAAAGTAATGAAAAAGATAAACGACAACGAAAAGAAAGCCATAATAATAGCACTCACCACGCGACAAAAGTGAACAACTTGTCATGGCAAAAAGAAAGGGAAGAAACGACAAGAAAGATACAAATATTAGAAAACCACTAATATGTTGAAAACATCGTTTCAATTTATCAATTTCAATTACTATAATGTAATTTAAATATATATTATAATGTAAAATTTTTATGTACTACAACATTTAAGTTCTAACTTATTAATTCAAACTATATTTCTAAACAGAAAACAATAAAAAATCATATTGCAACGTTACAAGTGAAGGATAAGAAAAGTAACGATAATAAAACCAATACAAAAACCTAAAATGACAATAAATTGGACTAACAATACGTAAATGAATAAACAACTAAAAAACAAGAAGATTATAGTAAAATGTTTACAAATAGTAAAAATAAAATAATAAATATTTTGTACTTTATAGAATAAAACCTAAATTATAATAATTATTATGTAATCTGTACTATTTTTGAAATATTTCAATTTCACTTCAATTAAAGTGACATATAATAGCAAAATATCAGTGATAGACTTATTATAGACTTGAGTTTATTACTTGTTATAAACGTGAGTTTATCAATGATAGACTTGAGGTGATCAATTTTATCTTTGTATTTTTTGTAAGTGATGTTTCATACTTTGTACTAGAGAGGTGATATTCCTTAAATTCATCCCAAGAACCCAGATTACCCAATACATAAGGGTCAGTTGAAAAATTTTTGTTTATATTGTATTCTTTTTCAATTTTAAAATCTATAACAAAATTTGAAATGTACCATCATCTATGAATATATTGACACTATTGTTCTTAAGCATTTTAAGTCATAGTTAAGCAAATATGTATTACCTGAGTGTGTTTTGGCCTTTTTTAACTAAGAGAATTTGTATGATCAAAAGGGAGCAAAAAAAAAGTTGAACACAACATTGACCATAAAGAAGTGGGCATAGCACCTAATTTAAAGAAATTTTCATAAATGCTATATCTTAATATTTACTCCTTATAAATACCATATATATCTATTTATTGCATAATTTAATATATAATATAAATAATAAGTGTAAAATTTTTTAAGTCTTGCACAAATAAACATAACTCTTTTTTTTTTTTTTTTTCTAAACAGATGAACCCAACTTTTAATTTTAATAGTGTAACGTAACATGTGATTTTCTCTCGTTTACTCATACAAAGCCATTGAATGAGTTGGGCTTGGCCCAATGAAAAATACACCCAAGCATTTAAAGCGTTGACTGACATAGAAAGTGGCCTACCCCGCGAGTTTCTTGCGAACATTCAGCCGTGACAATAAACCCCTCACAGCCCGATAAAACAGCTTCAAGCAACAACACTAACATCTTTCAAGGCAAAAAATGAAAAATAAAAATCAAAACTTCCATAATTTTAGCTTTTAAAAGTAGATAAATTTTACTATTAGGTTAATTACATGACTATATACCTTATAGTTAATTATTTTTTAGTTTATCTTTTTGTTTAAAAAACTATAAAGATATTATTTGAATTTAAAAAATTGGTTTCTATTTTATCCCTTACATACTTTTTGGACCAAAAAAATACAAAAATAAAACAAAGATACCTTTAATTATACTAAATTTGTTTCTAAAATATTTTTTTTTTCTTGAGAAAAATTTTAAAAAGATTTATTAACATTTAATCAGCCATAAAACTTAATTTTTTTTTTAATTTATGACTTCTTTTAGGATTTTTTATGCTTTCAAATCTATAAAATATTTTTCATAACTATTTAAAGGTAATTATGTCATTTTGTCTATTTTTTTATTTACAGTGATAAATTATTTTTTAAATTCAAATGATTCATTTGTACTTTCTAAAACATAGAGAGAAATTAAAAAATAATTAAAAATAAAAAATATAATTATATAATTATATACATAGGTTACATACATAGTTTAGTAGTTTAGCGACATAACTGTACTCAATTTTACTAAAAGATGAAAAATTCAAATCTCTCCGTCTTAAGTTAAAAAAATAGTTGTAAGGTTGATTATAATTGTACATTACACAATAGTTATTATCATAATATTTACCTTTTATATGACAAAAGGCATAGTAATTATTTTAATAGTTTGATTTTTTCTATTAAAGTGATTTGAACTTTTGTTTTACATTAAATTTTTTGTTATCTCTCAATTGACTAGCAAAGTTGTATACAGTGTTTAGAAAGTATGGTCAGAATTAAAGCATTTAAATTAAAAGTGATACCATATAAAAGCTTTACATTATCTTTATTTTTTTAATCACTATATTACGTGAGAGCTTTATGTTATAAGAAACAAAATTTTAATTAGAACTAATTTTGACGAACATTTTTTTGCTACATGTTTAACTTAAAAAGAAAAATAGAGGGGTGAGGCGAATACTCTCTCTCTCTCTTTTATTATTTTTTTTCTTCTTATAAAAATGGAGCATCGTGGAAAGGACAACGAACAACTAAACGACACCCATTCCTAAACGACAGCTAATTCCTTGTCAATCAAGAAAATGGGCCTAACTGCCTATTAGATAACCACCGTGGAGCTCTATTAGCTCACCGCTGGTAAACCAATCACTTAACGCTGACATCATTCCTACCCTATCCCTATAAAAGGGCCGTTTCTTCACCATCTAGGGTTTTCTGCGCTCGCGTTTTCGTTCGCTGCTCGTTACTTCGAATCTCGCAGTCATCGCCGCTGAAAACGAAAATGGTGATTCTCTCATGCTTCTCTCTCTAATTTCAGTTATTGTTGATAAACATGAACCAATTTTCTGTTACAATTTTTGTTTAATGGAAATTGAAATGAGTTTCTGAAATGTTTTTTTTTTTTTTTTGGGCAAAAAACTCGCAGCCGTCGCACAAAACCTTCAGAATCAAGAAGAAGCTCGCAAAGAAGATGAGGCAGAACAGGCCCATCCCTCACTGGATCCGTTTGCGTACCGACAACACTATCAGGTGAAAATTCTGATTCCTTTTTTTTTTTTTTTTTAATTTTTGATCACTTTTTTATGATTATTTTTTGTGATTTTTTTAGTTCTAATTTTCATTGATTTTTCAGGTACAACGCGAAGCGCAGGCACTGGCGCCGAACCAAGCTTGGCTTCTGAGGTGCTTTGTCGCAGCATCTGCGCCTTTTCTTCATTTGGCATGTTTTAATTTAACGACAAATTTTGTTTTCTTTTTCAAGTACCTTTTTTTATTACTGGAAGAAGGTTGAGGAAACTTAACGATTTGTACTCTCTCAGAACCAATTTGTAAGGAACTCATGCGAGTCCATTTTTAATTAGTTTTCGTTGAGTAATTGGAATGTTTTTCAGCTGAATCATATCCTCTGATCTTTTACTGAGCTGCCCATTTAGCATCTTAATATGGTAATGAGTTATGGCTTTAGCTTTAACCATTTCATGTATAATTAGAGATTTAGCGTTCTTGCTACAGTTATCCTTGATCGGAAATAATTTCTATGGTAAATTCTTAACTGTCTCTTGGAAATCGGCTTGTTCTGCACTAGTTCACTTGTTAGGTTGTATTTAGACGTTTTACCTGTTATGATATTAGTATTAGCACCTTTTGTTTTTCCTCTTGAGAACTTAAGTGAGTTGCTTGGATAAAATACTAATAATTGGGCAAGATTGAGTGGATATGTTTCGTTTTTTTCATTTTGTTGATTTTTCTGTTCAAATGCGTTCATTGACAAGTTCACCACGTTTATCCCTTGTATGTTGAGTCGGTGATAAATGATGTTGGTCATTAACTTATTATTAATTGTTTGTTGAGTCGGTTAAATCATGTTGGTTATTATTAGTTATTAAATAGGTTAATCTGGAATCCGGGTCATCTCTAGTCTCGTTTAGCTCCCAATTTCGTCATCTTTCAACTTTAAGCTTTTTTTTTTTTTTTTTTTGTGCTTCAGTTTCGGGTAATGGTTTACGTTAGTGTTTAGTTCTGATATATCTTCTCATTGGTCTTCGTGTTTTGTTATATGTTTCGAGGAGTTCTGAGATGCTCATTTTCATTGATTTGTTTTAGTATGGACCTCAACTGAATTTCCTTCTAGACGAAGTCATGAGTGGTAAAGTAAATGGTCATGTTATGGTTGGACTTTGGAGTGGTCTTTTGTCAAAATTAGTAGCGTCTTTTGTCATTCATCTCTTCCATTCACAGATGAATGTTGAACCGCATGTTTACAGATTTTTCATTCTTGTTTGAATGGTTGCATCTTTCTATTGCCTTCCGTTTGATACCTGCGTTGTTTATTCTCAGATTTTGGCATTTCATCTTAAGTCCATTCTTTATCTCTTTTTGATGAACTTGGATAGTTTTCGTACGTGATATATGACCGTTTATATGCCTTCTGTGATGGTTTTCTTGGCGGGCATGTTAAATTTAGTTGCTTTGATGGTTTTTGTCATTGTATGTTGCTTATTAGATCAGAACAATCTTCGACTTTATACGTATTTTAATGATGCCTCCAAATGTGTTCGTTCTTCTTCTTCTTCATCTTATTATTGTTATTATTAAACACTGAAATTTGGGGGCCTGTTGATTTACCAAATCAAGGACCTGCGAATAAACCGCCTTTGCCCTGAAGCAATGGGCAGGCTAGCAAAAATTAAATGAATGAACGAATGACTCACGATTCCCTTAAATTAGAATTTGTTATAAAAGTTATAAACAAAAACCTTGTGATACGATGATGAAACGATGGCGAAAAAGGAGTTTAACCATTATCAGCATCCAACTTTTATGCAAATCATTTGTTAGTTCTTTCTTTTTTCCTTTGTTGCTTTTGTTAAAAAAAGGACGCATGGAAAAAGGACCTTTCTTGGCTATTATGCTAAGTCAATGAAACGACATTTAATAGCTCTTGGCGGGTTTATATATCTATAACTCAATGCTGAATGTTTCTCAGCGTCGAAAGGGCAAAGACTCTGATCACGTTCTGAAAACTTAAACTAATTCTCTCCGTCTCTCTCTCTCCCACACTCTCTTACATCTATTTACAAAAAACACGTTAGTCGCATAAATAAGTAAAACCAGTCGAATTCCAGAGGAAAACGACACGTAAAAATTACATAATGTGACTTTTTTGAAGTAAGTAAATTAAAATCTGTATTCATTTCACAAATATCATTAATGTGTCTTTTTTTGAATTACATATATTAAGAATATAAAAATGCTCTTTAAGTAGACTTTGTCATGTATTTAGTTTTTTTTTTAACAAATTTCTTTATTTTTCTCATAGTTAAGTTGTTGAAAAAATTGATATTCGAAAAATATAGATATACTTAATTAATAACAATGGAACTTAAACAAAAAAAATTATTGTTTGTATTATCAATCCATAATGTGAGCACAACCTAAATAGAAA
>CAMOHE010026472.1:0-13262 GCA_946598075.1 Artocarpus hirsutus | reverse complement strand
CCACTCTTCTTATCCTTTGGCTTGTTGGTGGACTCCTTTTGGCCTGCGCAGTCAATCAAGCTTTTGGCCACAGCTATGGTGGTGGCAAAGTCTTGTACCCCACGTCACCTTAGCTCGGTCTTGGCCCATGATTGGAGTCCATCCATGAAATTAAAGAGTGCATCTTTGTCAGACAAATCAGGGATCTCAAGCACTAAGTTAGTAAACTCCTTAATGTAATCACAGATAGACCCTGATTGTTTAAGCCTTTGCAAAGGACCTCTAGCCTTATTTTCAACATTCTCAGGATAGAATTGCCTTTTAAGCTCCCTTTTAAAGTCATCAAAAGTAGTCATGGTGCACGTACCTTTCTTGTCGTCTCCTCGTCTTCTCCTCCACCAAAGCATGGTGGTGTCGGTGAGATAAAGAGCCAAAGACTAGATCTTGGCATCCTCTTCTATGATGCCTATGGCTCCAAAGTATTGGTCTAGGCCCTATAAGAAGTTATCCACTTCTCATGCATTGTGTGACCCCCTGAAACTTTTAGGCTTTGGCACCTCAATGCGCCTGGCCTCAATGATGCTACTGTTGGACCCCATCGCCAATGCGTGCTTACAAAGGGCTAAATCCCTGCGTATATCCTCAATGCATGCAAGTGTGCTTTTAACTCCATCTCATGGGCTCGATGTATTTTAGTGAGCTCTCCCACAAACTAGTCACGGACCTTCTCAATTTCAGCCCGCAAGGACTCCTCTAGTTGGAGCAACATGCCTCGAATCGTAGTGTGGATAGCAGGATCCTTCGCTTCTAGGCCATCCACCCATTGGCTTAGATTATCTACCTGGGCCTCTACACCACTCAGGCCTCTTCTACTCGAGATAGGAGTGAGTCGAAACCAGAGAGCACGTCCTTGGATCGACCCCACTAGGTCACAACGTTGGGGTCGACTATCTCTTTGCAGCCTCGCTCTTGCATCACCTCTATGTCAGATGGGTTGGATCCCGTGGCCCTTTGAGCAGCACCTTGTTTAGCCATTGCCTTAATCTAAGCCTTGCTCTGATACCAACTGTCACGAGCTTACTTTCTCCAAAGGTACTCATGCGGCCTTAGCACTGTCCCGATGCTAAGTCAGCCTAACTCGCTCACGCGCTAGCCTAGAACACAAGGGAACACAAGAGAAGAAAGAGAACTCTGAAAGGAATGTTGTATTAAGCTAAGAGATCTTTACAAAGCTTAAGATTCTTGGATTCCTTGGATGGTTTACAAATGAGAGGGTTGGTCCTATTTATAGGCATCTCCTAACAAATGAACGGTCTAGATTACATTGATCCGACGGCTACTATTTCATATCTAGAATGTTCTAGCAAAGTATGGAAGGTATTTACAAGTATGGATTATTCTAGAGACTTCTACACTACTCTACATTGTCCCTAAGTGCTCCTAAAGTTCTAGAGAGTTCCAAAGTAATCTTGCGTCTTCTAGGATCTCCTAGGTTCTTCATGATTCTTCTAGACTATGGTGGAACCTCTTGGAATGCTATGGAATAGTGTAGATCACTTCGGACCCTTCTAGAATCTTCCTTGGGCCAATCTTACTCTCAAAAACGCCCAAGAAAAGAGAGTGGCCTCTTTGTAGCTCAGTGGGGCATGACAATATGCTGTACTTTACCAAAGTGAAATTCACACTAATTGGTATCTAAAACTTAGCAAACAAATTGGATCCTATTATCCTTTCATGCCTGTGCGGTACTACCACTAAGGGAACTAAAACCAAGGAAAGAAAGAAACCACGAAGTACTTCGGATCCTAGTATGAAAGGCAAAGCTACGATTCATATCATAGTGATATAAAAGTTGGCACAAAAATAGACTAATTAGGAGAACCTTTGATCCGGTTTCAAGGGGAAAAAAAAATCACCAAAACAAAACAAAAAAGGAGCTTCTGGAAGCTCTAATAGTTTGCAAACAATGCAGAACTTTGGTATTTTACAGGCTTAGAAGTTTCACTTTGGATTCAAAAATTCAAATTACTTCACACCATTAAAAAAAAAAATAAACATATTTGCTGAAATTAAGATAGTTTATAATAAAAGCAATGATCAAAATTTGCATATAAGAAACATAGTTGTTTCAAAGCTTTAAGGTATGAACTTTTATTCTAGAACAAGTAAAGTAAATTTGACTATTTCGAACTTGTTTGCCCTTATTTGATCACCGATTTTGAAGTTTTCCATCACAAAGTAGTTTGAGTTACTGTTGTATGATTTCATACATGTGTAGATATATTTATGTTATATGTTAGTGAAATACTTGTATTTAAAGTAAAACTTAGAATTGTAGTGCTGATTATGAGTTATATAATACATATACATATAAACCTATGTCTTTACGGAAATCTTCCAGTTATATATGTTGAGAGTTATTGAATATTTTAAATTAAAGTTAACTTGTGTTATCTGCCTAGTTATATTATATAGGTGTAACTATCAAGTATAACTAATTATATATATTAGTTCATCATACTGGGTCATTTTGTTTTACCATTTTGAAGTAGCACTCTTGAATCTTATGTTAAGTGCTAGTGGTCATTCTAATGTATATAGTATATTATATATATATATATATATATAATAGTCAAATGCGCAATTAGCTTAATATAGTTATGAATTTATTATAATCATTGTTATTTTTTCACTTATGTTGGTTAATTGTCAAAACTCTTGAAGGAGTATTTTATGGAATTGTCTTTTGCTATTAGCTCATTGAGGTAATGAACACAAATTATATTGATATGTACAAAGGACCCTCTTTGCTTTAATATGTATATTAGAATCTTTTGAGTGTATTTCATGGTATCACATATGTATATCCATGTTGTTTTGATGTTAAATGCTAATTGATAATTCCTAGCACATCTAGCTTGACAAGCACATTGACGCCTCTCGCTTATCACTTTTTCTTTAAAAATTAGGTAAGTAGAAATCATTTCAACTATATCACAAGATTGTAGCTGTAATAGATATGATTTACTATATCACTTGAATTCAAGGCATAAAGGCAGGTGTATAGTTTCTCTAAAGAAAATCATTGTTCTACGAGAAAGAGATTGTTTGTATGTGTACTATAGTTAGCTTGTAAGTGGCCTTAGTAAAGTTCCATGGGGTAGCTTGGGACTCAAGTGGTTTCATGGGAGTGCCTGAGACCAATTTTCAGACTGTTCTCTCATGGGATAGCCTAAGGCATTATGAACTGGTGGAGGCTTGTTAGTATGCATGCATGCTTGTAGTAGGGTTAAGCGGGCGACTCATGGTATATATAACTATGCGCACATTAAACATTTTTATGATATGATTGGTACAATGGAAATTTTATGAGCCAATACATGATGCTACTATATTAAACTGCATAGTTTCTACTTACTGGGCATTAGCTCATTTTTTTTATCTTGTGAAGTGGATGAGGGTACATATCAATAATAGTGAATTAAAGCCGACTGGCATGCTCTCCGCTCTCGTGACTTCGCATATATGGATACTATTGACCTTACATTGGAACACTTTTGTTTAAGTTTCTTATTTTGGTACTTGTAAATACTATGAGATGGTTGTAAGTATAGTTCTGGCGGCGTTTTATTTTGAGATGTAAATTATTTCAAATATTTATCGCTACCTATCTTTTGTAAGCTTAGCATGTGGTTGTTTATAAATTACAAGGCTTTTCAAAAATGTTCAAATTTGCCTGCTATTTTCTTAAATAATTAATTTGTATTTAGGTAAAATATGGCACTGTCTAGCTTGATTACATATTAGTAGTGTGATTAAGTTAGGCGGGCGCCACAAGCATTCTATAAAGAAGGACTTATAGAAATCACATTCTATTTATAGATTCAAGTTAAATTCTACATCTTGTGAATTCTCTCGATGATTTGACATAAATGATCCTGGTCTGATAATGGTTTTCATTATAAAATTATGTTCTAACAAGTGACATCAGAGCCAAATCATGTTGAAACTTTGAGAAATATTTTCTTGTTCTTCGTTGATATATATATATATATGTGTGTGTATATATCTATTTGTTGAATTTGGATTCAGATTATATGTATATATCTGTTGAATCATATTTATATATGTATGAGTTTTGTTTTGGTTCGGAAATAAAAGTCAGTGATATGTATATATATATATACACTTTTGTTTATAAGTTAGCCATGAAAGATAAATTCAATTTTGGCATTAAAGAAAAGTTTTACAAAATTTCAATTTACGACATGATATATATATATATATGCATATATATATTGTTGATTTTTTGATACATTCAACATTTTCGGATTAAGGATTCATTTTATGTAATATATATATATACATATATATATATATATTAAAGTTGAATGGTTTTATGGATTCAAGGAATTTTTTTTTTATATTGATTGTAATGTACGCCAGCATATGTGCGGAGAAGAGGAAAAAAACGGGAACTCAGTTTATGGCAGCCTTGCTGCCATGGAAAAAAAAAAGGGTAGGGTTAATAGTGCTTCTAGGCATCGGCCTAGATTTGCACAAGTCATACGTGGGCCCATGACACAAAAAACAAAAAGGGCTGCGGGCTTAAGCCCACAGTGAGCAAGCAGAAAAAAAAAATTAAGGAGCTGCCACGGGCTGGGACCGTGACACAAAGAAAATAGAGGGGATGGTTTTAAGATCCAAGTTGGGTCCACCCGACCTAGTCAAAGTTGATCAGCCAACATTTTTACCGATTGACTTTGATAAAAAAAAATTATTTTTTGTTTTTTTATTTTAATTTTAGTAATTTTTATGCAATTTTAAATTCAACTATTAGTATTATATATATATATATATTGAGATGAATTAGTTGAAACAACATGTTACCATAGTGGCCTTTTTTGTAAAAATTAATTTGTTTTAGAATATAAATGGTTATGTTCATAGAACTTACGTGAATATTGACTAGCCCAAAGAAAGTCTAATATTTGACAAAATGGCATATACATCTATGATAATAAACACGTAATGATTTTTTAGTTTTACATGTGAACAATAAATCAGCGTAAAAGAAGATTTGTTGCTCAACATGTTCTTATTGTCAGTGTTTTGATTACTACATTAAGATATCACTTACAAGTTAGTATTTCTATCCAAATACTAAATATAAAATGGAGTGTCCAATATCTTGAGATAGGGTTACCTTTATTTAGATTTATTATTGTTATTTTGGATTCATATATGAGCTTGTTTTTTGTTTGCTATGATGTTCTCTAATTCAGCTACTAGTTCTGCATCCAACATTATTGCTAGCATCAATTCCATTCCTATGCTAAATAGTAGCAACTTCAAATCATGGCAAGAGAACCTCTTTATAGTTCTCGGAGTCATGGATCTCGACCTTGCACTAAGGTTTTCTTCACCTATACCTCTTACAAACAAAAGTTCCTCTAATGAAAAGAGGGACATTGAAAGGTGGAAGAAGTCAAATTGCATGTGTATGATGATCATGAAGAATACCATTTTGGAAGCATTTAGGGACATTATATCGAAAATGATAAAGATAGCCAAAGAGTTCCTTGAGGACATTGAAAACGGATTTGCCAAAAATGAAAAGGCTAAAACAAGTATACTTTCGGCAAGTCTCATCTCAAATACAAAAGTAAAGGGAACATAAAATAGTACATCATGGAAATGTCTCATCTTACTTTAAAGCTGAGAGCACTTACGCTTGACCTCTCTAAGAACTTGCTAGTACATTTGGTTCTCATATCTTTTCCCATATAATCCAGTCAGTTCAAGGTGAGATGTATCTACCAAAAGGAGACTTTGTCTCGTAATGAGCTCATCTCATATTGTGTGCAAAAAGAGGAAAGGTTGAAGCAAGAGAAGATAAAAAGTGCTCATTTGACTAATACTTCCAAGGACAAAGGGAAGAAAAGAAAAAAGGATAAGAAAGCTGCAGTTATAGCAACTCAAAAGAAATCACAATAGAGACTAGATGATCTTAAAGATATGGGTTGTTTCTTCTATGAAGCTAAAGGGCATAAGAAGAAGCATTATAGCAACTGCCACGCTTGGCATGCTAAAAAAGTTATGCTTCTTATTTTGGTTTATTCTAAGGTTAATTTAACTTCAATACCTAAACATACTTGGTAGATAGATTTGGGTGTAACCACTCACGTCACTATGTCTATGCAAGGTTGCTTGAGATGCAGAAAGGCAAGTGATGGTGAAAGATACATCTATGTGGGCGATGGCAAGAAGGTTCAAGTTGAAGTAATAGAAAAATTTAGATTATTGTTAAAGACTAGATTTTATTTGGATCTTGATGAAACATTTATTGTACATTTTTTGATAGAATTTGATTTCTATTTTTGCTTTGGACAAATCTGATTATTCTTGTTCACTTGGAAATGGAAAATTTAGTTTCATTCATGATTCAAAATTGATTGGTTCTAGTTCTTTGTCAGGTTATAATAATATTTATTTAATTGATACAATTGCTTCATTTAATGATTCCTTGCAATTAAGTACACAAGTTATAAAGAGAAAATTAACCAATGAGAATTCAGTTAAACCTAGTAATTACCGATAAGAAGTTCGAAACAATCAATAAAACTCAGAGAAATATCTCAAGACATACATTTATTTTTTAACTACTTACCGGAGTTAAGTTTCCCTACTCGGTTAGCCCGATGGAACACTTAAGATATTTGGCTAAGCGACTACCTGTAGAAAACTTAGTTTTCGAAAACAAATATTTAACAAATATAAACTCACACATATAATGCAAGCACTCTTAACTTTTAATCAAATAACTAATTAAGGCTAATTATGAAGAAATGAAGTATATATCGTATTCTTTAATAAATAACCTAATAAAGAAAAAACATTATATAATACAATTACATTCAATAAAACATAAGTTCAAAAGATCATTTTACAAATAGAACTAAGTCTCAAACAAATAAAAATACAAAACATAATATATTTAATTATATTTGAGTTTAAATTCCTTTCATGACATAACTCATTTTCTAATCCAATACTCCTTACACACACGCCTGTCCTTATTCTCCATCTTAGTCAACTTGCATCTTATCCTTATCTACAATATGATATAAACTAAGTAAGCATAAGCTTAGTAAGTACACATCCTATCTCACAACTTAAAACATTTTATAAAAATCATTACATAACATTGTAATCATAATCATAGTAGTGCACAATGCATATGTTTATATAGAACATATCTTTACATTAAAACTTTGATAAAAACATTATTCATTTTATCTTTAGGGGCCCAAGCGTTACACCATTAACATCATAAGTGCATTGCCTTGAGAGAAGTGGGGTAGCTAGTCTCAAAACAAACATAACAAGTCTAAACTTTTTGGGACATCATAAACATAAACATAGGGTGTGTATCGCTTAATTAAGTGATACATATATCTTGATATACCTTTAAAATATCTTGCAATTAAAACATGTGTTAAACCTTCTTCTTGCAACAAGAGTTTTCATAAGAAGACAATATGTAAGAACAAACTTTAAAAAATTATCATAAAACATATTCTCAAAACATTTTCATAAACTTTTATCATGTTGCAGGTGAAAATGTACTTACTTGACTAGCTTGTTTACTAAACCTTAAATTGGGTGACATTGCCACAGTTCTTGGTATGCTTACTTTTTGGAGTGTTCATGTCAATCATTCATATTAAACATGAAACTAATATTCATGTTGATAATATCATTTAGTACCATATTACATCAACATATACCAGTCTTAATGAAACAAAACATCTTTGAGTCCCAAACATACACTTAGAGTCAAGAAACATAAAGACAGAAAACTTGATTTTCAATCACTTCAAGAAATTAATCTCAACTTATAAGCATGAGGAAAATGTAAGAATTATTCCATAACATAGCTAACATATATAAACATTACTTAAATTTTCTTCTCTTGAAAATATTAATCTAAAATACCTTCTTTCAATTTTCAAAACATTCAAGTAAATCTATCAATCATAAAAACTAATTGACTTTTAAGGATTCACAACCCTATATCTTTCAATTCATATTCAATTATAGCGTAAGAATTTACAGAAATAAAGTCAAAACATATATAACTCTCAAATTTTTTTTAGCCATAAAAACTTCATTTAGGAATTAAAATAAATCATAAAATCAATACTACAAAATCTGCCAACAAAGCCTGGGTAGTGAACATTCCAAATTAAAAATTTTGTATTAAATTATTTATGCTATAAAATAATTTATAAAACTTGTTGCACATAGTGGACACATAGGATCATAACATATCCAAAATTTAGCCTGCTCATGTTCAAATTCAGAGTTTATATTAATGTCAAACATGCTGAACAGCAAGCATGTTCATTCAAATATTTTATAAAACCAAATATGCATGATATGTTCCTGAAATTTTTATGTGACATGCTTAACATATAAATAAAAGTTAGAAAAATATTAAATCATGTAAAACACATTTAAAAGTATGATTTATCATCTCACAAATTATATAGAGCACATCAGGCAAACATTTACAACCACTGAGTACTTAGCAATCAACAAATTTTATCTTAAAACATAATAAGGATATGAAGCTAAAAATTTACAGGCATTTAGTTAGCATATCAAAAAATGCTTTTTTTCCCATTAAACAAACTCTATTATACATAAATACAAATCTACCAGCAAATAAAATTTCATAGGTTGTATTTAATTGAAAGCTCATAACCCTAAAAATATTTTGAATAAAAATTTATAAAAAATCCTAGACATTCTTAGCATATATATACACATTATGCCCAAAAATTATAACAAAATAAAATCATTTTGTTTCAAAACAATTCCAATAACCTTACGGACTAACCGAAAACTCTAAAATTTTTATATCACACTCCAATAACAAAACTTAATTTTCATGAAATTTCATAATATCATATAAACATAAATGCTTTCAACCATAAAATAATATTGTTATAATCAAAGTAATAAGCAACATAAGTTATTTTTCATAAAAGCATACATGCATATACATTCACAACATAAAAGAACAATTTTCTAACAAAGTTTGTTACAAGACAATACATATCAATTATAAACTAAAAATTAGAAGTGGTGACATATGCATTAAATTAATGCAAACGACATATTAATAAATTTGCACACTAAGTAATCAGTTTAACATAATTAATTTAATTTAATTTAATTTCAATGGTTGTTAGATAAATCCCATATCTATCAATAATGTTATTATTTATGACTCATATAGCCATTATGTCGAGTTAGTTGGCAACACTAGCAGGAGTCTCACTCGTTGTCATATAAAATGATACAGGTTGAAACCCGTAAATATGTTACAGCTTTGATGTAGGGCTGAGATGGAATTTGAAAGGGAGACAGGGTTTGGAGAAAGCATATAATCAAGAAGAGAAAAAGAACATAACCAAAAATAGAATTAATAAGATAATTAAAATGAGAAGAGAATTAGAAAGAGAAAAACAACCCAAGAAAAAGAATAAATCTCATATTCATTAATTATTGAATATGAGAATAAGAATTCAATTATTCACGTTTTAATAAAGATCTAAACTAACAAATATAAGCTTTACTAAATTTAAATATTGTTAAAAGTTAAATATGAACTATATAAATCCTGAGCGAATTATGTAACATAATTGGTTCACATTCCACATAATTTAAATTCAAATACTAAAATAATTTACTTCATATTGCACATCACACTTATTAACTTTAGTTTCAATCCAAATATATGTTTATACTTGCATGCCTCTACTCAGGAATCCACTTTAATTTATATTTTATCATTATTTTTTAAATATAAGTCATGTTAACGTGTCACAAACAAGTTATCACCAAATCATTTTAAAGAAGATTTTTAAATTAAATGCTCATTAATTGTTTGAATATTTTTTTGATCAACTATTCACTTCGTTGCAGCTGTTAGATTTATATCAAATAACAAATATAATAATACTCACTAAAAATGTAACCATTTAAACTACATATGTGTATATATACAAAGTATTTATTTCATGTGCTTAAGATATCATTTCAAAAGATATCGTCCAAATTAATAATTTGTACATATGAAGTACTTATCTCATGTGCTAAAGATACCATTTCAAAAGATATGGTTCAAATTAATGAATGATAGCAATTATAGTTCGACACTTTATATTTTGTGTAATTGTGGTGTTTTCTATCTTTCATAGGGTGTTTGGGACAGTAGTTAAAACCATTAATTTGAGTTTGAGAACTGTAGCATGTAAGAGCTACATTGTAAGTTTTTATTGTAATAAATGAGAGCTTTATATTGTTCATAATTCAAACCATTATTCTTCCAAACACCCTTTTAAAAATAGAATTAGCTCAATCACAATAAAATTACATTTTTTTAAGCAAAAAATTACATTCTTTTAAATCTTTTATCTCAATTTAAATATTCCTTTCTGCCCATTCTTTTCTTAGTTGTCCTTTCTTATGCCCCTTACCCCATGCCCTTTATGTGTGAACCCAAAATGCATGTCAATCCAACCAATGCAAATACCCCAGTTTATGATTTTCCATGACAACTAATATTTGGTTTTAACCACACAAGTGAAAATATTTTTTGTCCAAGTACATGTCATGTTTATAAAAGCCCATCTCTAGTTGTCTTTTTTTACACATAGTTTATAAGCCAACTTACAATCATGTCCCTCTAAAATAGTGCCTTTTTAAGATTATTTTCCTAAAAAGCTCTTTTCAAAATTACCCCTTTATAAAAAAAGTGGTTTATTAAATATTTAAGTTACCTTTAGTAATCTAGTAGGTTTCAAAGTTGGAACTTACCAGATTCCAACATATTTTCTTTGAAACAAAAAAGCACCAACAACATTTAATCACCAACGTAGGGTGCCATATTGTAACCTGGTAGCTTCTAAAGTTGGAATTTACCAGATTCCAACATATTTTCTTTGAAAAAAAGAAACATCAATCACCTACAGTCATTGAAGTAGCGTATCGATCCAAAGTTGAAACCTACCAAATTTCAATATATTTTCTTTAAAACAAAGAAGCATTTGTTGAAACAAAAAAGCACCAACCATCTCAGGTGGCCGACACAGGATCTCAAATTGTAACTTGATAGGTTCTAAAGTTGGAACCTACCAGATTATAACATATTTTCTTTGAAACAAAGAAGTACCAACTGCCATCGGTCGCCGGAGTAGGGTGTCGGATTATAACATAGTAGGTATCAAAGTTGGAACCTACCAAATTCTAACATATATATATATTTTAAAAAGAAGCATTAACTAGCGATGCATGGTACCGGAGCAGAATCCACCAAGTTCCATTGTAGAACCTGACAGGTTTTATCTCAAAACTTGTCATATTTTGTCCCAAAACTCACCAGAACTACCAGATTTCATCATGAAACTCTCTAGTACCTATCACGCTCCAAAGTAGAAGCTTAACAACTATTTCAATAGAAACAAAAATCTAGAATTACAAATTAGTCAAATTACATTCAAGTAAAAAATTCAAATCTGTAATTGTTGAGGTGTTGAGTTCCTCAGCAGAAGCCTGGCAGGCACCTTGAAGATATTGCCGGGAGGGCCCCTACTAAGGGAGAGGCCTAGCTTATATTTGCCTCCAATGAAGGAGCGCGTCCTGTAGGAGTTAAACCTGTTTTCTTTTGAATAAGAGGGTCTTAGGGTGTCTCCTAGGTACTAATCCAACTATTGCAGATATGAGCTAGGCCTCTCCCTGACTAGGGGCCTTCTCAAACAATACATAAGAGAGAGCCACCACTCGAGCCGAGGTCTCTCCTTGAGCAGGGACCCACTTGGGGGTCAAGTCTCCCATCCAAACACGCGTTTTATGTTGGGGTGTTGAGTTCCTTAGCTGGAGCTTGACGGGCACCTCAAATGTATTGCTGAGAGGGCCCTTGCTTAGGGGAGGCCTAGCTCGAATTTGCCTCCAGTGAAGGAGCGTGTCCCCTATGAGTTGAACTTGTTTCCTATTGAATAAGAGGGTCTTAGGGTGTCCCCTAGATACCAATCTACCTGGGGGACACCCTAAGACCCTCTTATTTAAGAGGAAACTAGTTCAACTAATAGGGGACACACTCCTTCACTGGAGGCAAATCCATGTTAGTTGGATTGGTATCTAGGGGACACCCTAAAACCCTCTTATTCAAGAGAAAACAGGTTCAACTCCTAGGGGATGTGCTCCTTCACTAGAGGCAGATCCGAGCTGCGCCTCTCCCTAAGCAAGGGCCCTCTCGACAGTACGTTTGAGGTGCCCGCCCAACTCCGATTGGAAAACTCTAACACCTCAATAAGAATCAATTAACAATATACAACCACAAAATCTCAACAAAAAATTCAATCAAATTTTCTCCCTGCCAACAACTGATTTAGACAAAGAAAACTTAAAAAAAAAAAGAAATAATATTTTACCTTAATTTCCCTACCAAAAATTTATTCCACAAAAAAAACTAAGAAAATTTAATATCATGATCCCTATAGTAAATAAGGTTCAGGACATCTTCGCACAACTCAGGAGCTAACCAGCAATCGAGCTCCCTCAGGTCGTCGGGGTCAGAAACTAGAGCAGTAGCAAGTCCAATGTTCTCAAGGTGCTCATCGGCCATGATTTCCTCCCTAGGGGCTATGACATCTATACTTGCTGACCTCTTAATTCTCCATCTTCTCTAGACTAACCGCAACACCGATGGTACAAAGGAGGAGTATGGTGAGTTCCCTAAGGGCTGTAATGCTCCTTGATTTGAATGTCTGCAATCTCAAACCATAGAGATCTGATCTTTGTGAACTACGACGACAAGGCGATGCATATTGGTTGTAATCTGGTGAAGATCCATAGCGAATAGAAAGCTTGATCCAATGCTAATCCAGTAAAGCTGATCCGGTTTGTTTGAGAAGAGAGAGAGGAGAGAAGAAGAAAGAGACGAGAAGAACGATGACCTTGATTTGAAGTTGTTCGACTAGAGCTGACCCGATTTGTCCGACAGGAGAGAGAAGAGAAAAGAGGAGAGAGAGTTAAGAAGAGAGAGAGAGGCGTAAGAGAGGAGTGGGAGAGAAAGAGAGTAGCAGAGTGAATGAGAGAGAATAGAGAGAGACAAAAAGAAAATAAAGTTGGGGTTTGCTCTAATTTTGTTATTAAGGATAAAAAAGTTGATTAATAAATTAAATTTAAAAAAATAAATTTAAAGGATAATT
>CAMOHE010026471.1:0-55302 GCA_946598075.1 Artocarpus hirsutus | reverse complement strand
TCCCCTTTGCTAGCTCACAAAATCCTGTAACGATACGGCGCGCTTTTACAATAATTGGTGACTTATGTCGATTTATTAGATTGGTTGAAAATTTGGAAGAATCAAATAATTCATGTCTGTTTGTCGGTTGAATTAATTTTGTAAACAAAATTAATTCAAGATAAACTTGTTGAATTATTGGGGTCAGATAATTCTTGTCTGTTTATCAATTGATTTAATTTTAGATAAATTAAATCAAGATAAACTTGTAGAATTATTAGGAATCTATTTATTTTCTTAGAGATTATCTAGATAAAGTTGTTTTAATTAGATAACTTCTCTATTGGGTTATTTGAATTTAAACTGAGGCTTTACGCTATAGAATCTCTGGTGGAAAATAAAAGATTCGCGTGATTTTTATTTCAGCAGTTCGGCATGCCGAACTTAAAGTTCGGCCTGCCTATGAAAAAGTTCGGCCTGCCTATCCACGAATTAAAAATCGCGCGTTTTCACGCGTTTTTACGCGTATCTTATCCGATATAGACCCGAATTTGGTTCTGTTTTGAATTTTTGAGACCTTATCTGATAAGGAATGACCCTAGACCCAACCTCTATAAATAGGGAGTGAGTCTAATGAGTTATTTAGATCAATAGAGAGATTAAGAGTGATATTCTACTGGTGAGCATCTGAAACTCCCTGAGAGCTCTTGTTCACAAATCACGAACATTAGCTTTGGGTTCTCTCAATTGATTGGAAGGAGAGTCATCTTGAGGAAGAGCTGTACGTGTGAGCCCACACTCATTTCGATGGTGGATAGAGAATAGCAAAGAAGACCAGTTGGTTGAGGCTCTTTTGGAACGTTACTTCTCTACACAGACTTCGGGAGCTTTTCGGCATATACAAGGTCAATAAGATCAGGTTAATTTATACATATAGCATGTCAAACTTGTGTTTTGAAAAATACTCTGATTTAAAATTTTTAAAATTCCGCTGTGTATTATTTTTCCAACAGCCCTAATGTTGACACTATTTGTATTTGTTGTCCATTATATCCATTTTTGCACTATTTTGCACTAGTTATATTAAAAACGCTTCTTAAGACATAAAAATATTTTTAGAAATTACTGAAATATATGACAACATATGTGTAAACTCAAAACACACTATAAAACTCATTAAGATTGAAAATAAAATTACTTTACAAAAATTAACGATTTTTATTGATTGAACGCAAAACAAATATTTAACACAAAGAAAGAATTCTAAAAATTATAAAAAATATACTTAAACATAAAAGCATCTTAAATAAACACATTTCTACACTAAGACATAAAAATAACATAAAACACAAAAATACTATTAATTAAGAGATTTAATGAAAAATAAAAGTATAAATATGATTTTAGTCTTTTAAAATATACACTTTTATGGTGACATTACTTAATAATTGAGTTCATTCCTATTACTTAGCTTCGGATTTTTTTGTTGATATTTGTTATTGTTTTTATTTGGAAATTGAATCGTTTCTTATCCTCTTATTGATCGCCCTGTATTAAAGGACAACCACCTTTTTTTTCCCCTCTTTATGAGACAACCACCGCATTTTTTACTTCTTTAAAAATAGAGATTCAATTGGCTTTAAAAACAAAAAAAAAAAAAAAAAAATCTAAACAATATATTAGCTAAGATATAGGCAAAATTAGGGGGCCTTTCTAACATGAGAGCCTGAAACAACAGCTTAACCTGCCTATAGGTTAAGTCGGTGCTGCCAATTGGTTCAAAATCTTTTTTTTTTAGCGCCGGTGGGTATTTTTGGGTTTCTACTAATAAATTACAAATAATAATAATAATGATAATAATAATAAAATAAAATTTGTGAACGCACACTTTTGTACAGTTGTCTTTCTATTAAGCTAAAAAAAAGGAAGCACCATTATCTGCAAAATTTATTGCAAGCACCGATAGGAAGGTGAAGTTTAGGTGGGCATATTTATTTCTCTTACCGCATGAAATGGTTCAGTCAACAGCCAACTAATCCTCCCTAATTTCCCTGCCACAAGTTTGGTGGCCATATGAATATATATGTACATCTGTGGAAGATCTTGCCCCTTTTTATTAATTTTCCTAAATAATATAGAAGATGCGATATATTTCTCCAAAAATTAATAATCCCTGTAACGCCGTACGACTTCTATTATGGTGTGTGTGTGTGTGTCTATATATATATATATATATATATATATTTAGAGAAAAAAATATATATGTATTTTAGAAGGGTTTTTATATGATGTCTCCAGTGAGGCAGTGATGGAGTAAGACTTTCATTTCAGTGGGTATTTCAGTGGGGGCATAAACATAGATAAAATTTATGGACTTAGATAATATGAAAATCAAATAAAATTTCTAATATTTTTACATAAAAAATATATTTTGTACGCAACACATTATAATTGGTGCTAGGTGTGTTCATAAATTTGAAGCGGGACCCGATAAACTTTAATAAAATGTCCCGTAATTTGCATCAAATTATTCACAAAGCAAAATAAGATAAAAATTTATTCGAAAATGCTGAAAACGAAAAAGAAACAATTTTTTTTTTGCCAATAAACGGAAAAGGAAAGATTAGTAAGGTAAAAATAGTATACCAAGGGTTCAAAAGATTAAGGTTAGAGTAATAGATGGTAAAATTTTATTTGAAAAAAAGTGAGGGTTAGACTGCAAAAAAAATGAGATGAAGAGAAATATGACAATGCAGAAAAAAATATTGTAGAAAATTGCATGCAGTTAACAGTATAAATAAAAGGTATTTGACATTGTTACCCTTGAACTTGTCACACATTTATAATTTTCCCTTGAACTTTTAATTTTTTCAAGTTATCCTTTGAATTTACAAATATATAGGAAATCACTCCAAATAATAGCGATTTCATTTTTTTTAACCGAAATTAACATGTAATTTGTACATAAATAGCTAATTATTAACATAAATGATCATTTTTTTATATTAAAACCTAAATTTATAGTGGTTGATATCTTTAATTAAGTTTTTATCAAAATAGAAAATTTTGAATTAAGTTTGGTATGAATATAAATTTAGGTTAACATTTATATGAAAAAACTCTTTTATACTCTTAATCAATGACTTATGTGAAAATTACATATAAATTTTAGTAAAAAATTAAAATTGCTATCAAAGGGGGTGATTTGCTACAAATCTATATGTTCAAAGAGTAACTTGTCAAAATTAAAAGTTAAAGAAACAAATTACAAGTGTGCGATAAGTTCAAAGGTAACAAGGCCAAATATCCTAAATAAAAAGGGTAATTTGTGAATTAAGGTAATAAAAAACAAAGATCTTGAACCTTCCTAAAAAAACAAAGGTATTGAATTTGAAAAGCCAATCGTAAAAAAAATATTAAAAAAAAGTTGATAAAGCCTAAAATTTAGTGCGGACACTGTGGTTACATGCAACATGGTTTTAGGAATTAGTTATAGCTTGTTTTTGTTTTTTTAGTGCGGGCACATGCCCCCAGCTCACCCTATAATCTCTATGTGGCTGAGTGGAGATGTGACACGTTAGAAGGATGGTCCTTCTGGGGAAAAGGATTGTAGATAAGACCTATTTTAAAATATCTGTATCAAATAACATTTAGGTTAGGTTCTTTTGTTCCTTTTTTTGTTCATTTTTTAATACTCTACCGTCATTTCATTCATTGTCATCCACTCTAATTTTTTTTTCTTGGACTTTTATTTTGTATAATTTTCATCATTTTTTTTAACTTTATTATGGGACGACAAACACTTAGAGATCAACGTACGTACAAATCATGTTGGTAATTCCAAAAAAATTCATCCTTAAAGTAAAAAAAAAAAAATGATAGCGTACTCAACAGAAAATTTAGGTAGGTTGTATTACAACAATTCAAGGCATGTATGTTTCTTAACTTTCTCTTTTATTTTGAACTGTGATTGTATTGTAATATTGTCGTTACTGTGTGTGTGCACAAAATATAGGCCAGTGGGACCTATTTTCGCTTCACTTTATATTTTGATTGTTTTTACTGTTTCTTTATTGTTTATTTTGTTATTCTCATTTGTTCAAATATTATAACTGCTTGTTTTAAATAAATGATTTTAAAATTATCACATTTTTACTATTAAAAATTAATTCTAAACCCAAATTTTAACTAAATCCTTATTTAATTAACTTAATTAATCTATCACGTCACCTCTCGTATCCCAAGGCGTGACAGAAATGTAGGCGGTGAATTTAAAGGTCGTCTTATCAGGGAAATGACCAATGTAAAGTCCTTGATCCATGTGCCTAATGATGATCATCTAGTGCTCAAGCAAGTTAATAATGTACAAAAATAAAAAAATAAAATGATTCATCTTCAATGTGAAGCAACGTCTGTTATATTATTTGGGCTTTCACTATGTAGAGAGAAAATAATACAAGAGAACTTGAAAAAGCTTTAGAGAGACAATAATAGAGGAAAAATCCGTGGTTGCAAAAAGTATGGTGAGAATATGGCGGCTCTGGCGTGTATTGTCAAGGGTTGAAGGAATAGCTAACGTTCTTGTTTTCCTAGTTGGAGCAAGTTTCCTTATTTGTGTTGGTGTGGATTTCCCAATTTTAAATACAATTAAGTTTCCTAAATTCATAGAGTGGAAGTTTATGAGAGAATATTCTCGAAAATTTCTTGGGAGCGGTAGACTCCTTTTGCATTTCCATAGTCTAAATTGACTCCATGGTGTTAGAGTCATTTTGAACCTTTTTGTAAGCTCTTGGTGATAATGATCATTGGGATATTCAACTCGGGTTGACACGTGAATGATAGAGATTGAAGGACCACATCTAACCCCAACATGTAATGAAATTTAATTTCAAAATAGCAACACAAAATATAATGGATTCTTGTATGGGATATTATTACACTCAAAATTGCTGTCATAATTTTTGAGTCTCATAGCTTTAGAATTTTTTGAGATTTTCTTTTAGTACATGGCTAAACTGTAAAAAAAAAAAAAAAAAAAAGTCTTGCTATGCCTAATCTGAAATTTTAAAGTAGTTCCTAAACTTGTTAAAAAGCAATTTGTTAATTGTGAGTCAAATTTCTTCCCTCAATGTTTATCTACCATGTACCCAATTAGATCGACTCCAACCAATAGAAAAATGACTAACACGACCCATGGATGTTTTGGCTAATTATAGCCAAAGGATGACCTAGTTCTTAGAGGGCCTATAACGACTGCATTTAGAAGTTGATGACGATTGCACAACTAAGGAGTCGATTCTACTGCTCCCCAAAATTTTCTTAGAATATTCCATTAGATCTTCCATTCCGGAAACTAAGAGGGAAATCCAATTCAAAACCACATTGCCTTGGTTTGGTAGATATTGAATCTATAGGAAAATTGACTATTCAAGATCAGGAGAGTTTTTGTAAAAATTGAATGTAGAATCCTAGTTTAATCCAGAAATCTGTGAATAATGAGTGGCCTTATGAAAGGGGGGTTCTTTAACAATCCCTATGATGGAATTTAGGCGCCTTGAACCTCACACTCATTGCGTGATTTTTTATTTTCTCCAGCATTTTTCTACTTATTATAATTTTTTTCATTGGCACTACAATAAAAACTATATTTTAGAAAGCATAACATGGTCATTTTAACATCAATTTTTTTAAAAAATGTTGCTAAATATTTTTAACTCACAAACTAAGATGATGGGCTCAAAGACCTTCAGATTTTATTATTTTTGTAGTATGCTTTTAGAAGGTTATTGTTGTTTATATAATCTTAACAATAGTTTTCAACTTGGTTGACGTTATTGGAAATTTTTAACAACGTTTTTATTGCTCATCTTTAAAAAAGAAAAAAAAAATGGACAAACATTAGGTCTGTAACACTTGTTATTAGCAGTAGGTGAAAAAAAAAAAAAAAAAACAAAAACAAAAGAGAGAAAAAAAAATCTAATTTTGCATTAGGTGGGATTCAAATCCCTGATGTGAAGGAAAGCAAGACAGCATCAAACCACTAAGGCTAGGATGCTTGATGTATAATTATTGTTTAGAGAAATCTAAGTGTGACAAATGACCTATTATAGGAATTTCAAAACTTTGTTATTTTCAATTGTTTTGTTTTAATAAATATTATAATTCTTTTATGATTAGTTTTAATCATTTATTATGAGTATTGATAAAATAGTAATAATAAATTATTTATTTATTTATTTATTTTTAAAAAATGATTTTTATATATTTTGTACCAAAGTAAAATTCATATATAAATACATATTTAATTCTATAAATTACTAAAAATTAATTTTCTTTAAAATAATTAATATGCATATTTTGAGCATATCAATGATGAAGGTACACTAATAAAATTAATTAACATAATTGGAAAATTAGTTTTTAAGTTAAATTTATAACTTAGTATACGTCTTAAGGTTAAAGACGTACTTGGAGCATACATGATGTGAATGGTTTAAGAATTATACATGGATTTATTTGTTGGAAAATTAGTACGCAGCAGAAATTTAAAATTTTTTATGCTAGAGTATTTTCCAAAAAGCAAGTGTTTGACACGCTATATGCATAAATTAACCTGATCTTACTAACCTTATTTGTTGAAGAGCTCCCACAATCTGTGAAAAAGAAAGACATTTTAGAAGAGCCTCAACCAACTGGTCTTTTTTGCTATTCTCTATCCACTATTGGAGTGTGCATGAGCGCACATCGTATAGCTCTTTCTTGGTGACTTTCCTTCTAATCAATTGAGAAAAACCCAAAACTACCATTCAAGATTAGTAAACAATAGCTCTCAGGGGAGTTTCAGAGAGTCACAGATTAGAGTGCTTACTCTTAATTTTTCAACTGATTTAAATAATTGATGAGTCTCACTCCTTATAAGGTTAGACCATACGGTTAGTCCTTATATAATAAGGCCTCAAAAATTCCAACCTAGATCAATATTTGATCAAATCATGTAAAAATGCGTGATCAGATTATCGTTTAGTCGGTAGGCCGAACTGATAGATCGGCTTGTCGAACTTACTCCATCGATCGGCCAAACTTGAAGATCGGCTTGCCAAACTTACAATAAATGATCCTTACGAATTTTTTATTTTTCACCCGAGATTTTTGGATAAAGCTCAGTTTTAATTCAAATAACCCAATAGAGAAATTATGTAACGACTCTACTTACGTGGCTGCTACTTAGCTTCTTAAATATACTTTTAATTAAATCTCTAAATTTTGCAAAACAATTTTTTTTAAATCCTTTAAAAGTTTACTTTGCTAATTCTATTTTTAAACTATTTTTACCCCTTTTTTTTCAACTACTAATTAATTAGTAACATAGCAGCAATTTCAAAACATATATATAGTAATGAAAGTTTAAAGTTATATACAAGGCTCATGAGTCATAGTCATCAAAATGGTCATCTAAGCATAAGCGGAAATCTAAGCGTATGGTATCCATTTCCCATATCTCTACTCTGATCGTCCATCGCTTCACCACCATCCATTAGGCGTTACTGACAGGTTGTTTATCTATAGAATGAATATTCTTGGATGAGTTTTCGCTCAGCAAGTAGGAATAATAAACTTGCAAAACATTTAAAGCAACATGTAATCATTTAAATGCATGTATTGGCTAAATATGCATGAATTATATTAGGCTTAGTTATGAACTTGTCTCATTATTAATCGGGCCCGAGTAGTCGTATCGGTTACATGCAATCAATAAGATGTTAGGGTTTGCAAGGTCTCAACAACACTGTGATCAATTATAATTTATTATTATTTTTAACATGGAGCCTCCCCGTGGGTCGAGAGGTTGGTACGAATCCCTTGGTTAATTCTTCATTAAAGTTTCACTAGTTATTTCAGTGAACATGAAATATGACATGGCATATCTTACTTAAAGCTTAACATGCTTGCAACATATTGAAAACCTTTATTTTTAAATTATTCATACTATAGGCGAGATCCCTACTTACCTGTATCAGTGAAATAGACTCCCCTATCAATTCTGAGTTCCTATTTCTCTACTAAATAAATCTATACAAACACCCATTATGAATGTGTAAGAATTTCCTATTTTAGGCTATTAAATTTTAGTATAGCCAAAAGAATTTGATCATTTTGTTAGATCGCAAATTCCTTTTTCAATTGGTCATGAGTTTCACCATTTCTATTACAAGGATTAATTTTTTCTAACTCCTCATAATATTCAAACTTTTCCTTAATTGCCATTTGTTCGTATCTAAGTTAATAATTAATTAATTTCAAAACAATTAATTAATTATCTATCGTTGTTTAAACTGTGAGGCTTTAATCTACTAAATTAATTACTCTTGAATTCATGATTCTTATCTTAAGTCCTAATTAGGCTTATTTTAAGTTTGTTTCATGGGCTTGCAATTGATTTTAAGTTTGTAAGACT
Organism: Artocarpus hirsutus; assembly: GCA_946598075.1. Taxonomy (NCBI): domain Eukaryota; kingdom Viridiplantae; phylum Streptophyta; class Magnoliopsida; order Rosales; family Moraceae; genus Artocarpus; species Artocarpus hirsutus. The sequence goes on along the minus strand of CAMOHE010026471.1, from coordinate 46,868 downwards.
AAAAATGCCATTATAACGTCTTATAATTTCTACCGATAGATTGTGTTTGGAGCTTCATTTTTAGACTAAAATAGGCATTGGACCCATGCCTAATATTGTAGTGTTAAAGCTTTAGTGTATTGGGATTTCATGCTAACAAAATTGATGTTCAATCGAAAACGATTAAAGTTTATCCTTGAAATTCTTACCCGTTTAGCTTAGAATTTTAAATAAAAATGGCTCTAAAAATAATGCCCAAAATTGTTAACCCACTAAATCTTGGGCCTATATAACCTTTCAAAAGTACTGTAATTTCTTGGTTTAGTAAAAAATCAAATTTTAAAGTCATGCGATTTTGTTTGTAAAATCTGGTATCGGTGGAGCAATTTTAGAAGATTTATATGAAATCGTTTATTAACATAGTTTTTCTTATAAAGTTTTTTCCCCATAAAAGTCACTTGTTTTTAAATGTGTGTTTTAATGATTTTCTTGTTTGTTCTAAAGTCTCGGTTACCAATTTATTTCGATAAAAATTGTTTTCCGGTAAAAACTTTGAAATTTTTACCGATTAAAAAGTTTTGACCGTTTTTGTATATCAAATTTTAAGTCCAATTAGAAATAAATTTTCAAAAATTTTTTTTTATGAAAGTTCTTCATTTACTACAAACTAAAACTTTTATGTTTGGCAAAAATTGTAGTTCGGCTTTGAAACGACCTAAAACTTTAAATAGTTTTCTGCACAAAAATATAGTTTTTTTAGATTGTTTTGGAAAACTATCTATAACTGTATCTTAGATGCAAATTTTGAAGAAAATTTCTCCACAAAAGTTGTTCGTTTCGTCAAAATCTAAAACTTTTGTGTTTGGCAAAAAGTAAAATTCAAAACCAAAATAGCCCGAAAATGGCAAAACAGTTTCAGCATTCTTGGAACTGTTTTGCAGTTTTTTTGCAAACTGCATTTAGGCAGTTTTTGGGGCTACCTTTAGGTAGTTTTTGGGACTGTTCTAGGCAGTCCATAAGAACTGTTCGGTAGGCCTATCTAGAGTCAAAACTTTGTTTTTTTGTAGTCACAGGTTTTTGTTCAAAACAACGAAAACTAAAGTCATGCGTTCGGTAAAATTTTAAAAATTAATTCTAAGGCCTACGTTTACAATTCAAAGTTTGTATAAAACTTTCCCACAAACCACAATTTGCATAAACATAATCCTAACATGCCATGTTTAACTTTTTACATCATATACAAGCACAAACCATACTATGCACACATAAATAATTATTACAACATATTTCCTCACCCAATCATTAAATCTATCAAAAAATTATAAACTTTATCCTTAAGGAAATTTAAGGAAAAGCTTAGATTACTTACCCTTGATGCCAACTTGTAGATGGGTGATCTTAAAACTTCTAGGTCCACTTTTTCTTCCTCTTGGATCAACACTAAAACGAAACTTAATCATATGAAAAATCTAGCTTGTTTTGACCTTCATAAAACAAAATGCTATCATAGTAAAATGTTTTCCTTTTCTTTGCTAGGGAAAATAGACGGAAGAAAAGGTGTAGATTTTACCTTAATCCAATGTTCTAAAATCTCCACTATGTTCTTTTTCTTTCTTGTTGGAGCTAGTTTTGAGTTATCACAAGGGTGGAGAAATGTTTGGAATATAGCTAGATTTTTTTTTAGCTTGGTAAATCGGTGGAAAGGTTTGGAAAAAAGTGGAGCAAAAAAAATTTTCTTTCTTTGAAACTTTAAGCTCACTTAGTGGAAAGAATAAAAATAGTGATTTTTTTTTTTTTTTTTGCTTTTTCCTTCTCTTAGAGGTTTCGGTGGAGAGAATGGAAGTGATTAGAAACTTTTGTTTTTTTTTTATCTTGGTGTGCACGGGTGAGGATGGTAAGAAAGAAGAGAAAAGTGATAAAAAAGCTCTTTATTTATAGACTTAGTTAAATTAACCTATAATTGGATTTGATAAATAAAAAATAAAATGGCTAATCTCCCCCTTGTTGTGGTGCCTTTGTTGGGAATAGGTGGAGTGTTAGGTTGGACTTCATCAATTGTAAAGGACAACCATCATTATGTGTAGCTTAAATCAATGGTACCTTAGACTTTTCTTGTAAGTTTCTGTTAAGCTAGTAAATTTTATACTGTAAGCAATAATTAACTTAGCTGACAAGAGATTTTATTACCTGATAGGTCTTCTCCTATTTTTCAAATAATGTGGCTCGTTAATCATAGTATGAACCAATATTGATCAAAGTTTAATCGCACATCGATTTTTGATTGTATTAAGTGTAGAAATTTATTTTAGACTTAATCAAAATGTGAACTTGACTTTTTCAGTATCTAGGCTCAGTAATGACATAGTTTTTAATAGTGTCGCTATCCGAGCTTGTATTCTAGTTTCTGTCGATACGGCTACTTACGTAGCTCCATTTTTGACTAATTTGGTAATTAAGGATCTTATTCTTATTAGAGTGTCTCTTGATATACTACTAACTTAGTATTGCACCTAAAAATTCTCATAATTAAATTTCTTAGGTTTTTTATAGATAAATTTCTTCCGTCTCAATTACAGTGGAATTTATAATTCTCTTTATTAAACTACAATAGCTAATTAGTTAAGTATAGAATCTTTTATAGAATTTTTGGAACAATTATATGTTAATTCCATAAATTCTTTAATCACGTATTTCATACACAGTGTTTCTAGAAAAATCCTTGATTTAAATAGTTAAATCATGCTTTAATTTTAGGATTTTCTTGGTCATTACAAATTATCTAATTAAAACAACGATATGTAGATAATCTCTAGGAAAATAAATATTCTCGATAATTCAAAAAGGTTATCTTGAATTAATTTTTCTCAAAATTAATTCAACCACTAAACAAACATGAATTATCTGATCCAATCAAATTTCAGCCAATCTAATAATTTAGCATAAATCACCAATTTATTGAAAAAGCATGCCACATCGTTACAGGATTTATTATGAGCTAGCAAAGGGGACCTGATGGACCTATATAGTTCAAGCTCTCGATAATTATGAAACCAGTATCCCAGATACATATTTCATAAGTATTAATTCTATTGCTACTCCACTACAAACTTAGAGCTATACTCTCAAACTATATAAAAATTACAAAGCCCGAATAGCTAAGTATCCATGACATATCATAATGTATTGTATCTCTATAGGATATCCATATTCGGCTTAAAAATAAATTCTGTCTTACCTTCCCTATTATTTTTCTCTTACGTTCCATTATCTCACCATCTAAAAATTTACCAACTAAAGATAGTATACCGTTTGGTTACACCTATGTATCTAAATGGCTTGGTGCTCTAGTTTTTTAATTACAAGATAACGTATATAAGAGGATATCATTGGCTCCTAAAGAGGAGCTATAGATTTTATATCTATGAATAATAAGTCTACGCTATCAATAGTCATGTCTATAACGTACCCATATGCGTACCATCATTAAATATCGATGTCATCCTTTAGTATATTAAAAGACATAAGTCAAGACAACGGGCTCATTTTTTATCTCAAGATTAAGATATAACACATATGATTGTCTAACATGAATTGATTTGTAGAGACATAATTATTAATCCAAGTCAATTACACTTTATGTCTCGATCCAATACATCATCACCTATAACAATACACCAATGTTTCTATTCACGGAGTTCACCTCCGATGGTCAAGACAAACTATCTCCCGTTATGGATATAAACAACATAGCAATCTTTGCATAAATAAAGTGCCCAACTTTATTCCCTCAATTGCGGATTTTATGATTTAGACCATCACCATTAGAATCATGTTTTCTGCATATTTTGTCCATCTTAGGCTTAGACCGACAGTCTCAGACTTTTGTTTGTTTATCATACATCCAACAAACATGAATGTAAAGAGGACAACAATTTGGTATATGAATAACAATAAACTCTTTATTGATGAAAATGTCTCCAAAAACATATTACATTTTTACTCCTTAGGACATGCATGTCTAACATTATTTGCCATTGAGGTAGGATTTCTTATCCTTCTTTGATGGCCATGATTTAATTTGCATTGGCCATGGAAATAAATATTTTATAAAAATATATTTAAATACCATTGCTTTATGAAAATAGTTTCATAGTAGATGATTGGATAAAAGTATATGTATAAGTAAATGTGCATAATTTGACATTATAGGAAAAAACATATGTCGAATAAGATTTAGACTTGGAATCATAAATTATGAGCATTGATTGTTTGAAAATGTTGTTATAGAGTAAAAACAACTTTAGATAGTAGATGTGCAAAAAGAGAGCCTTAGGGGATAGGTTATGATGATATAACCTTGGGAGCAGAACCTTTAACCTTGGCCGGGGGCACTTCATGCATTGGTGATTGAAAGCAAGAAATATGATATGTTGATAAGTATAATACATGAAACGAATTGTAAAAGAGAATTTATGCTAAACAGACATCTTGAGTTATTGTGGATTTGAGATCGTATTGTTTAAAAATTCTAAGCTTTGTTAAAATGAATCTTACTAGGCCTTTTCCTTATTTTTTCTATTGTTTTAATATTTCCCCTCCAGGTTGTGCAGGACCAAATAAGATAGAAATTAAATTTGGAATTCTCAAACGATGATAGATGTCCATAGATGCGTAAGGCAAAAAGCGTAAGAATTCATATTTGTATATGTTGTATTATATGAATTGTCCTAACATTCATTTTAAGTATTTGAATTGTTAGTTTTCTATGTCTATTTTATTAAAAAAATTATACTTGAGCAATTTTGTTATTGACGGACTTTGAAGTCCTTGCGGGGCAATATGTTTTATTGGTATTTCTATTTATGAGTTGATTTCATCTTAATGGTTTGATTTTATTTTATTTATTTTTCAATAGTCTTGGGCTCGTTTTCGGATTGTGACAACAGTGGTATTAGAGTTTAGGCTCAGACTCCTTGAGAATTGAAGCTTTGTGTTTTAATAGATTTATTTTGATTTTATTGGTTTTGAAAGTCAGAACCAATGCTTTTAGAGATACATTTTCATATGCAGTACAAAAATAATGGAATTTTAAAGAGATCTTTAGAGACAAAGAAGTAGAGCCATGCAATGTTAAGAGTTGTTCTCTTTGAAATATTATCCTGTCAGAGACATGATGTGTTGTACTATAAGATGTTTGAAATTTTCAAATCTTATCTAGACATTTCAAGATTTATGCCTCATTGTTTTCAAAGGTTCTATAGTAATTTGTCATTTATGATAGTTTTCTAGATTTGGTGTACGTTTGTCAAAAAGTCTACAGCCGTGTCAGAGTATCTTTTATCATTTTATTTTCAATTGCCAAAAGTTGTATAGTCCAAGTCCCATTTTTTAAAGTTGGTTTGATTATGTGTTTAGTTTTTCAAAGCTATTTGGATTTGGTCCAACTTTTTCTAGCATGTCTACATCTTTTCTTACTTTCTTACCAATACAATATTTTGCTTAGATTTTTAAATTACCTAACCATCACCTGCTTTTTTGACTGTTTGGTCTTTTGCATTTTTATCTTCTTTAAGAGCTCATTCATGTTAGACAGAGTGGATTTAAAACCAAAAAAAAAAAAAAAATCAGATAGTTAAAAAAAAAAGAGAAAAGAGTCGGTCTATATTAGAAATTAAACATATTTTCTTTCAATTCATCTAGGAAAATTGAAATCATTTGTGTCTTTTGTAGTTCCAGTCTTGGTAAAGATAGAGACTACTTAAAAGTCGCTAAACACTTAGGACAAGTTTTAACATGTAGAAAGATGAACCTGATTTATGGGAGGGGGGTAGCCTAGAGTTAATGGGAAATGTAACAATAGCATTACATTCTAAAAGTAGCCATGTCATAGGGATTATTTCTCATCTTCTATTTGAGGGGAACCTCTATGGGACAACCATAGTCAAGGAATAGAGAGTTTTGGATATCCCTAAGCGTCTTGAAAACATGATCCATAACTCTAACTAGTTTAGGCACCTTTGAAGAGTTATTTGTAGTTGCTAGTAGGAGTCTGTTGGGCATTCACTCCAAACCTATCGGTCTGCTGAATGTAAATGATTTTTATGATGGTCTTTTGAAGTTTTTAGATTACGGTATGAAACAAAACTTCATTGTAAAATTAGAGAGACAAATCTTTATAATAGCTTCAATAGTTGCAGAGTTGCTTGACAAAATGCAAGTCATTCATTTAGAGTCCGACATTGCAATGTGCAAGCTTGATTAGAAGAAAGAAAGTAGAAAACGGCAATTGGATTTGAGCCTTCACCTATAATATTTTTGGTTTTACCCGTAGCATGTCTGTCTAGACTTCTTGTGAAGTGAGTAACTGCTCTCCTTTACATCCTTTTTTCTCATGACATGCTATTGTTAAACCTTTAGATTCATTGACTCTAGTGTTGTGATGGCTGATATTACAAAATAACTAGTACTCTCGAAACGCATCCCATTTAAGGTCTAATCTTTTGTTTATCAATGCCTCTGTATTCTTTATGCATGCATGATTAGGATAGTTAATTATATGAAGTGTTTTGTAATCTCGCAACATATCCACATCATATTTATAATATATTGCATTCTATTAATGTTTTGTAGGAATGTCAAAATTAATAATGGAATTCTCTATAAAAAACTTTATGTCATTTGTTTTGAGTGTTGTATCGTGAGAGAGAATAGTTGTTTATAGGAAGACCCACCAAGCTTGTTTACAATTTTGTGTTCCTTTTGGACACTCTATGTATTATTTTAAATCGTGTTCTTAATATAAATATTTGTGTTGTTTATTCCATTATTATTATTATTATTATTATTATTATTATTATTATTATTATGATGTTTTAATTTATTTTAGATGGGATTGTGAGGCAAGACAAGATACCTAAATGTGTTGCTAGCAATACCCCCAAATCTAATTATAAACAACAGTTAAATAAAACAATCAAAGACTAAAAAATGGTATGATTAGTATATGCACTTCTTTGATTATATTTCAAGGTCACGATGCAGGGTTAAAAATAATCCAGAGTGTATTGACAATACTTTTACCATTAGATATCTAGAATAAGTTTAACATTTCAAGAAAATGAATATAGATATAATAGCCTATTACAGACCAATAACATAGATGTTGTAGAGTTGGCAGTAGAAGTATAAATGATTTGTGATTGTTTCTTGTTTCATAAATTTAGAATTTTGAGGATAGAATTTCTTTTTAGGAGTATAGAGCTGTAAGACTCATTATTATAAATGAGTATAATTATGTTAAATTTAATTATTAGTTTGCCAATTTGAATTTGTAAAATTTTATTTGTCTGAAATTTACCTTATTTTATTTACCTATTTTTAATTTTTCAAAATGTTTCTACACTTATGTTTAAAATTACTAAAATGCCCATCATTATTCCCATTATTTACAAAAATGTTATTTTGGCATTTCTCTTCATCTCCTTCCCATGAACTTTCCCCTTATACCCACTCTCAAAATTTCCTCACCATGTTTCCCTCCCTATGCTCCCTGTAGCGCTTTCTCTATCTTCTCTTTCTTTTTCTTCTCTCTTATATTCTTTTCCTTCATTTTCCTCAAACTTCCCCTACTTCTTTCTTTCTTATTCTATTCCCTTCTTTTTCCTTTGCTTCTCCTTTACTTCCCATAGTAGCCACACACTCAAAGAAATCCAACAACCCAAATATCAAAACTCATCCCAAATCACTCCAAAAATCACAAAACCGACCTCACATGAACACATAGAGCAAGGAAAGGAGAGGATTTTCTAGATCAAACAACATTTTGAGCTAAGTTTTGAGGTTAGATTTTCAAAACTTTAACTTTGACTTAAATTGTGATTTTAGTGTAGAAATTGTTAGAAATTAGTTTTTGATGTTTGTGGATGATTATATAACATTTTTGAGTTTATATACATGATTACAAACATGATTTTTGGGTAAAAAATTGATGAAGAATGATCTAGGGGCGTGTTGGAAAATTTTGCAAGTCCCAAACGACCAAAAGGGTTAAAACAACCAAAAAATAATCAAGAATTGGGGAAAACGACATGCCTTTTTCCCTTGGTGAAAAACAAAAAAAAAAAAAAAAAGAAGAGGAAAACCTAATTTTGCATTAGATGGGATTCAAATCCCTAACATGAAGGAAAGCAAGACAGCTCCAAACCACTAAAGCTAGGATGCTTGTTGTATACTTATTGTTTAAAGAAATTTAAGTGTGACAAATGACCTATTATAGGAATATCAAAACTTTATTATTTTCAATTTTGTTTTGATAAATATTATAATTCTTTTATGATTATTTTTAATCATTTTATTATGAGTATCGATAAAATAAGAATAATAAATAAATAATTTATTTATTTATTATTTTTTTTAAAAAATGAGTTTGATATATTTTGCACCAAAGTAATATACATATATATATATATACATATTTAATTTTATAAATTGCTAAAAAAAAAGTGAGAGAAAAGCCTAATTTTGCATTAGATGGGATTCAAATCCCTAATATGAAGGAAAGCAAGACAACACCAAACCACTAACAGTAGGATGCTTGTTGTATAATTATTATTTAAAGAAATCTAAGTGTGACAAATGACCTATTATAGGAATATCAAAACTTTCTTATTTTCAATTATTTTGTTTTGATACATATTATAATTCTTTTATGATTATTTTTAATTATTTTATTACAAGTATCGATAAAATAATAATAATAAATAAATAATTTATTTATTATTATTTTTTAAAAAATTATTTTGATATTTTTGTACCAAAGTAAAATACATATATATACATATTTAATTTTATAAATTGCTAAAAATTAATTTTCTTTAAAATAATAAATATACATAATTTGAAAATATTAAGGATGAAGGCACACTAATAAAATAAATTAACATAATTAGAAAATTAGTATTTAAGTTAAATTTATAATTTGTTGTACGTCCTAAGATTAAAGGTGTACCTAGAGCATATGTGGTGTAAACAGATTAGGAATTATCCATGAATTTATTTGCCAAAAAGGTAGGATTTCTTATCCTTCTTTGATAGACATGATTTAAATTGCTTTGGCCATGGAAATAAATATTTTATAAAAATATGTCTAAATACCATTGCTCTATGAAAATGGTTTTCTTACTAGATGATTCGATAAAAGTATATGTATAAGTAAATGTGCATAATTTGACATTATAGGAAAAACAGCTGTCGAATAAGATTTAGACTCAAAATCTTAAATTCTGAGCTTTGATTGTTTGAAAATGTTGTTATAGAGTAGAAATAACTCTAGACAGTTGATGTGCACAAAGAGAGCCTTAAAGGGCATGTTATGATGATATAACCTTAGGGGCAGAACCTTAAACCTTGGCCAGGTGCACTCCATGCGTAGGTAATTAGAAGGCAAGTTATAAGATATGTTGATAAGTATAATATGTGAAACGAATTGCAAAAGAGAATTTATGATAAATCCACATCTTGAGTTAGTGTGGATTTGAGATCGTAATGTTTTAAAATTCCAAGTTTTGTTAAAATAAATCCTACTAAGTCTTTCGTTTATTTTTCTATTGTTTTAATATTTTCCCTCTAGGTTGTGCAGCACTAGATAAAATAGAAATTAAATTTGAAATTCTCAGATGATGATAGATGTCCATAGATGCATTAGATATAAAATGAGTAAGAATTTATATTTATATCTGTTGTATTATAAGAATTGTCCCAACATTAGTTTTAAGTATTGGTATTGTTAGTTTTCAGTGTCTATTATTAAAAAAATTATATTTGAACAATTTTGTTATTTATGGACTTTTAAGCCATCGTGAGTCCATAATTTTTATTGGTATTACTATTTATGAGTCGATTTCACCTTAATGATGTGATTTGATTTTATTTACTTTTTAATAGTCTTGGACCCGTCTGGGGGTTGTGACAAGACCATATTTAGAAAAGACAAAAAAAAGACAGCCTATTATGCATCTATCGTTAAAAATGTTTTAAACAATATCAATACGTGCTTGTTTTCAAATTAAAGGTAAACTAAAGCTAAAGTTTCCCTTCTTCTTCTGCTTCTTCCTTTTGTTTTTTTTTTTTTTGCCTTTCTTAACAAAAAAATCTCTTTCATAAAAAGCCTCTCTTTGCTACGAGGACTCTGTCTTTGAACTCCACAAGTCGTCACCCCTTCGTCCCACACTGTCACGCATCTGCCACCCCAAAGAGTCTCTCGTGTCTCCACCACTCCAGCTACCCCCCACCCCAGAAAAAAAAAAAAAAACTTGCTCTATTTGGGGTTAATTTTATAAGATATTTTGGAGCATTGATTATTGGCTTGAATCAATTTCGTTTAAAAACATTGTAGCATGTGAGAGCTTTACATTATAACAACAAAAATTTTTAGTTAAAACTGAAATTGTCAAACAACTTATTAATTTTTTTCATAAGTTAAACTAAATTGTTTTTTTTTAAATAATATTATTTTTAGGTTTTTTTACTTTCTGAGAATTGATAGGGAACAAGATTGTATTCTCCCTCCAACATTGGTACGTGTCACAGCTTCAAACGTGTTGCTTTGATAAAGTTTATTATTACAAAAACGCCACTGAAGTTTTGTAAAAGTCTCAAAGCCCCTTAAAAAGAACAAAGAGAGAGAGAGAGAGAGAGAGCCTCCGAGTTTTCAACGGGGGAAAAAAAAAGGGGTGTACCAACGCCATTATTAAATACGAAAATAATGGGACACTAATAAATGATGGTTTCGCTTTTTGGGGAAAACAACTATAGTTTCCTTTGGTTACTTGTAAAACCGGAGTTCTTCTGTAAATATCTTCTGCATCATGTACAAGCTAAAACACTTGGGTGTCTTTCTCAAAGTATGTTTTTAATTCTTAAATCTGGTTAAAATCATTGTATTAGCATAGATCTAATGACTGAAAATATAATCCTCTTGAAAGGTCATTTTTTATGTTTTCTCAATAGAAACTGTCATAGTAAGAGATCCAAATTAAAAAAAAGGGAAGAAAAAAGGTTGAGGCTTTAAATTTTGAGTATGAAACTTTTGTAATTAGCCTAAAAGTTTTTTCTAAGTTTTTTTTTCACCTCAAAAAAAAAAAAAAAAAAAAAAAAGAAGGCTTTTTTGGGTTTTTCTTTTTAATTTTTAATTTTGATAGTTTCAAAAAATTTATAAGTGCAGACATATGTCACTTGTTGGGAGAGAACGAGAAAGAAAGTGTCCAAGCCATATTTTCGTATCTTGTTTGCTATCTCTCAATATTACGTCTTTGCAATTGAATCAAGAAAAGCTAACAAGATTCGACTTGTGGTTATCTTATTCATGTCTCTTTTTTATGCCCTAGCATTAGCATGCTACATGAATTATAATATCATATTAGTTAAAAAGATATTTTTATTAATATTATATAATATTATTAAAGGATACGAAAGTAACCGAAAAAAAAAAAAGAACATGCTAGCTAAATCTAATTTGACAATGAATTAACCATTGAGGGAACATAAGTAAATGACATGTCAAAGTTCAATTGGAATGAGTGGCAAGTTTTGATTTCCATCCCAAGAGGGCGCGGCTTCACAAATTTAATAGAAGTTACTGTCTATCAACACGACACTACACTTTTAGCCAAAAAAAAAAAAAACCACACACACACAAGTTCCTAAAAGACAGAATTGTGTTCATGTTATTTGCGTTAAATAAATACGTACCATAACTCTACGTGCACGTGGATGTATTTCCTTATCACTTCTCTCACTCCTTAAATTCCATCAAGCCAAAAAAAAAAAAAAGAAGCCTTTATCCCATATATCATCAAAACAATCAAGGATAGCTTTGCCTCTGATCTTCTCTCTTGCCCGCCAGGTATACCCTGATCAGGATCTTCCATTTTTGCAGTTTCAGCCTAACATTCAAACCTTGTACCTTCTCTTTACCTTCAGAACTGGTAAGTTTATATCTGTTTACTCTCTCTTTGGGCTTCTATTTTCTTTTGTTTTACGAGACTTTGTTTTATGGAATATCAATTTCTTTTTGGCTTTTCATGTTCCCAATTTTCCACTTCTCACGATTTCTTTCTTTCTTTCTTTCTTTCTTTGTTATATCCTACATCGGCCAACTATATCGCGTGTGCGTATTACACATTTATATATGACCAAAAAAAATATTATTTCTGCACTTCTTTTTTGCTGAACGCAATGATTTGCAGCCAAACAAAAAGAATTGAAAGAAATAATTTTATTTTCAATTACCAACGGATTTTATTTATTTATTTTTCCAAAAGGAATTGTGAGTAGGATAGGCATATTCAAGCCTTTCACCTTTTAGTTCGGGTATGAAAAAAAGATGGTTATTATCTACTCGTACATTTTTTTTAAAAGGATCTACTCGTGCATTTTCGGCCAACGGTTACATATTTTTGTTTTGTTGTGCTCAAATAAATATTTAGCCAATTTAAATTTTACTTGCTGGCCGCATATTGAATCTTTTCATGTTTTGATCACTGAAATATTATTTAATCCCTTTATATAGGAACTAATTATGAGTTAGTTGCACTAGAATTTTTGAAGGGTGTGAATCAAAATTCTCAATTTGAACTACTAATCTAATATTGTTAATTATGTGAGAAAAAATCAGGGTAATCTCTAGATTTCAAATTAAAACCGGTGTAACAAACTGGGTTTTTTATTTGAAGGACAACTTACTAGAATGCTCCAAATACCCAAACTTATTAAAAATACTTTTTAATACATCATTTTTTAAAATTGTCTTTTTATTAGAAATTGGTGATCCATTAAAAATTCAAAATACCTTCCATTCTCACTCACTCATGAGGAAATAGAGAGAGAATTAGAATTTCTAATTTTTGAGATTCAATTATAATGGGTAAAATAATAAAGGTGTTATTAATATTTTAAAAAATAGAATCAGAAAAGGGACAATTTTTAAAAGTTAAAAAAGAGGAGGTCATTTGTAATAAGGGGTGTCCATAAAGAGTTATTCCACATAATTTTCTCTTATTGGAATTTTGAACGTAATATTTGAAGTTAAGCCTCATTTTTTCCTTTTATATTTAATTATTTTGTTAATAATATTACTGGCAGTTGATCTTAATTGTTAGATTTTTTTTTTTGAAGGAGAATTGTCAGATTTTTTAAATCGATACATATATGGTTCATAAAATTATTTCAACTTGCCAACTGCAAAGAGACTAATCACATTAATTGTTAGTAAGACTTTATGTGATATATAGAATGGACTCAAGTCTTCTGCCTAATTTTTGATGTCTAAATCATGTTTAATCAATCGTATTATAACACGTCATTTAATAAAAAAATATGTCAAAAATTAATTAGATATTATTTCAAAATTTTCAAATAATATATCATAATCTAATTGGTTAACACGAGAATTAAAGTGAGGATTTGAATCAAGAACGTACAAATATAACAAGATATATTTATGTTACATTGTATTAGTATAAAAAAAATACAAATTTAATAAAATATAATGTTGATTTGATAGCTTAAAAGTATGCAATACCATTAAAATACAGTTGAATGGTGTGCAGGTGGGTATGGAGGAGGAAAAGATAGTTCTCACTAAGCCATACTTTTCGTTAGATGGAGACTCATGCGGTGATCACAAGGCTCCTAATCTGATCCAACGGGTTCTAAGTCTCTTTAAAAATATACGGCCAGGATCAGATCTCACTAAAATGCAGGCAAGTGTCCATTTTTTTTTTTTATAATTTAATGGATAATAAAAAATAACCTGTGGTAGACACTTGTTTGTCAGCAGCAGTTAAAAAAAATAGAAGATTTTCGCCAAATCTTATTGTTTAGAAAATGTACACTATACCCCACGGGACTCCTTTTTTCGTTTCTTTTTAAAATTGATTTCGCTCATGCGTTTGTACTATCTCAAGCTGGGAAAATTACACATATTTCTGTATTTTTTCTTTTTTTGTTTGGAGGAATACACGTATTTTAGTTCTACATCTAAGTTGTTACTATTGGTAATTTAAAAAGAGGGCAGAAAATAAAGTTCACAATCTTAATAATTGAAATTAATCAAATTTTACAACAACTACAGAAAAAACCTATTTAGAAAAAAAAAAAAAAAATCAATGGGAAGATTCCGGAAATCAAGGAAAAAGTAATTGCATATTTATATAGTACAATCAAATTATAAAGTAATAATCAGCTTCTGGATTGTTCTTTGATTTCTATTGATTCTTTTTTTTTTAACCAAAGTTTTTCTTTGATTTTATTGTATTTTTTGTTTCATTTTTTTTTCAGTTGCCACCACATTTCAATACTACAAAGTCATGTCTGCAGTACTTTGGCGAGTCAATATATTGTGTTGGTAGTGATATGTTGGGAAAGTGCAACATTGGGGAGACTCCATTGGAAAGGCTCATAGCCGTAGTGGCGTGGAGCATTTCAACTATGCGCCCTTTTATCTTTGGAGCTGCACCTTTCAATTCCATTCTCGGTGAGACGCATCACGTCTCGAGGGGAACCCTCAATGTCCTTCTTGAGCAGGTATTTTTATATATCATTTTCTGTTAATTAATTTTGTGCTTAAATTGAGATGTATCTCTCTCTCTCTCTCTCTCTCTCTCTCTTTTAATATTGAACACTATTTTGCCGGCTTGCATTAAACTTTGAACTTTCTATCTCCTGCTCTCTCGTAACACATTATACGCAAGTAGATGTATCAATTCGGGCTTGGTCAAACGGTTAGGTCCGTGGCCGCTTTCTTTAGCTCAGTGCTTGTCCAACCTGCCCTGCATGCTGCTTCTTCGGCCTGGTGCTCGGCTCGGTTTGGTGTGGACCATGACTCGGGCTGGGCCAGAGAAAAAGTCTGGGGCTAGACCAAAAAAGGAAGATCTTTTAAGAGTACAAAAAATTGACACATAAAATTGGTTTTGTTTTAACATTTAACACTCTTTTGCCCACTTCGTAACCTAAAATTTAAACTTACTACCTCCTACTCTCGTAATAATGTTACAAGAAGGCATATGTATTGTTTTGAGGCTTCTTTTTGTAATTAGCAAAATAAGACAATTAGGGTCCATTTAGTTCATTGGTTTAAAATGTGTGGTACGAACTTTTTGATTTGAAATGTGTGGTTTAAAAAATAGGTTCAAAATATTGAAATCAGGGGGAGTGTGTTTCTAGAATGAAAGGTTTTTTTTTTTTTTTTTTTTGTCTTTACGCAAACTATCAAATCAAGGGTTCAAAGTAGGATTTACTTTTCTTTTCCAAACAATGGTTTTATAGGAAATTTTGGTTCAAACCACCTAAATCATTGAACCAAACAGCATCTAAGTGTTTGCTCAGGTAGGATATAAAAAGAAAAAAAAAAAAAAAAAGAAACTATATCTGAGAATGCTTGTCTCATAAGTTTTGAACTCGATTCGTGTATATCTATTGCCTTCTGATCTGATTGTTGAATAAATTTTGTTAATTACTTAGCCCTTGTGTAATAGTATCTTTCTTAATTTTTTATTATTTTTGACTAGTTGGTCATTCTTGCAAAAATGAATGCAGATTTCACATCACCCGCCTGTTATTGCCCTCCATGCAACTGATGAGAAAGAAAACCTTGAAATTCTATGGTGTCAACATCCAACTCCCAAATTTTATGGTACATTTTCACTGTGATGATTATATATATAATTATCAGATTTCTAAAAACATAATCAATACATGAAATTATGAATTGGAGATGCCAAAATAAAGAATTACTTGCGGAAAACTTGCCCAAATTCATTAAAGATCAGGGCAAAACGCTTTCCACTCCTCTGAGGACCCGTTTGGTGTATAAGATAGGGCAATATTAGATAGGATAGTCATAGAAAATTAGATTGAAATATACAGAAAAAAATATGATTAAATTCTAATTAATCGAATCGTATGTTTGGTGTTGTATTATTAGGATAAGGTTTTTTTTGCAAAAGTTTTTTAAAATTGCAGTCATTATAATTTTTTGAAATTAGAGGGCCCAAAATATAATTATAAAAAATATGTCACATAAAAATTACAATTGAACCCCCTCAATTTTTGAAAAATTTAGTTTGACTGCAAAATTTGTAAACTTTTACAAAAAGGTCCTTGAAATTTTCACAATGTAGAAATGCTATGTTTAATCTCATACTTTAACAAGAGATAGCCTATTTCAAGCATGGACTGGATAAAGTCTACGTATTAACAAAAAAAAAAAAGCATGTATTAGATAAGAGGTTATCCATTCAAATCTTTTAAAATTTTGCACCAAACAAATGTATTGAGCTTTAATCTAATTCAATCTTTTCTAATTTTGCCCACCAAACCGGTCCTAAGTTTACTTGACAAATTTGAGGCACGAAAATAAAAAATTATTTATTTCTAATGTGGTAATTACCCTTCATCTCTAAAATTCTATAGGGTCATAGGCGAGAAAAGGTATACTTTGCTTGATGTCATAATACTCTTTCCTTGTTAAAAAAAGGACCTAAATCTCTCTCTCTTTTTAATACGAAGAGAAAGGGTATCTGATGTTAGGAAAAACTAGAGCATCCCAACTAAGTTAAAAACCTCTAAAGGCCCCATCTGATAGCAAGCTCTTGACTCAAATTTATTAATGAAGAAAACAAAAATAAAGCCGCAATATTCTCTACCAGGGAAGCTATTAAGCAATCATTCATAGGTGAGATTCTCAACAAGGTGTAGACAATCTCAAAGCTGAGTAGGGCGAAATGAACGATTGCGCAAGTGAGCTTTGCAGACAAAAATAGAGTAAGCTAAGCAGTTCCGCATAGCTTTATGGCAGGCGTAGTTAAATTATATGATTGATACCCACGATATCCTCATAGTACAGAGACATGTTTTAAGAAAACTAGGAGACAGTTTAGGACAAGCGGACAACACATTTACTCAACGTGCAGAGAATCTCAAAGAGTCGGCCCAACTTGAACCATAGCGCTAGACGGCTCCTGGTAGACGGCATTAAAGCCACAATATTTGTACGGAAATGTAGTCCCGAAATGCAAAGAGTGAAAATCTATTGAGATATAGACGAAAATAAAATAAGCTAAGCAGTTCGACATCACCTTAGGGAAGGTGTAGTTAAATTATCATTTATACACGGGATATCCTCCCACCAGATAAACATGTTTTTTATTTTATTTATTATTATTATTTTTTTTAGTTTTATTTTTTAACTAGGATGGGGTTTAGGACTCAAAATTCCACCAAAACTTCTATCCTTTGTCACATTGAGAATGCTATAGATTTTGGTCATTGCACCCTAGATACTTATATGTAATTTAACTACGACTTTAAAACAATGAGTTCTGAGGATGATAAATATGAGAAACGGTCAAGTTATAACTCTCATGTTCTTAATAATCTTGTAATTTTGTACCTTGAACATTTAAATCAAATATTTTACTCCGTGAAGATTTTATTCTGTTGATCAGCCCTTTTAATAATGCTCTTTAACACCTTTTCTTATCTCTTTCTTTTTAGTTTGTAACGACAAGGCATTTATAAGAATACTGAATGGTTTCACTTTCCTTCCTTTTTCTTTTGTAATTTCTTAAATCTGTTCATTCTCAGTTTGGATAATATATGAAGAGCTAATAATGCAGGTCCTTCAGTGGAAGTTGATATGATTGGGAGAAGGCAGCTGAAGCTCTTGAATCATGGAGAAACCTATATAATGAGCTCTCCAAAACTATTGGTCAGGTTCCTTCCTGTACCTGGAATTGAATGGACAGGTACTTGTAGAATCCGATGCCAGGAGACAGGTTTTGAAGCCGAGTTATCATTCGGTGGAAAATCCTTTTTAGGTCTTAGGGGAAATTCCACAGCAGTCAAGGGAAAGATCTTTGCTTCATCTTCGTTGAATCCTCTTTACGAGATTGGTGGCCACTGGGATAGGTAAAAATATATATATATATATATATATATATATATTTTGCTTTGTTGTTGTGAGTGCGGTAGTGAAATGGAGTTAAGGAGTTTTTTATAGCAAAACAGCATTAGATTGCCTTCATTCTCAAGGAACTTTTATGTTAGAAATTTTCGTTTAAATTGTTAGCTTGCTAATTCTTTTAAAAGCTTAAATTTTTAGATCAGACTCTGATGCTTCTCAAATTTGGGCTAGACCATGCTGTAAGTTTACCAACTTTCTGAAAAGGCTTTAGTTATCGCTACGTGAACCTACATATAGAGTTTTATTATCTAACAATTTCAATAGTTCTTCTACACAAATACCCAGCTCTCATACGGCATTGGCTTCCTAACAAAAATTGCTAGCATTAAACCCTTTATACGTACTCTCTCACACAAGCAATATACCATGTCTAAAAATATCTCAAGAGGTTCCAACATGTTTAGCAGCCTATTATGTAGTTCTATCTGCTTATTTTTTTCCTTAATTTTTTTAATGCAGAACTATGACATTGAAGGACCTTGAGAGCGGTGAAGTTAGAATTATATACAATGCCAATGAAGTCCTCTTAGGACTTCAGACTCCAATTGTCAAGGATCCAAAGGTAACTAAAAATGTTTTTATTTTTTATTTTTGGAGAATTCTATGACGCAATATGAAATAAATGCTCAACTGGTAGGGTTTTTTAAACTGTAGTTTTGAATACTTTTTATTTTGATGTGATTTTGACTGAATATAACCTTAAAAAAAAAAAAACTACCTTAGTGCTCTCTATGTAGGAAGACCCTTTTTTCCAAATCATGTACACGTAGAATTTCATGCATTTCGCATGAGTTTCTCTCCAATCAAAGTGTCAATTCAAGCCACCTGCCTCGATCCGACCTATGTGGGCCCAAAGGAGAAACTGAGTTGTTTGGATCGTTAGCACAAGAGAACGAGCAGGGAGGGGAGGTCCTTCTCGGCCTGGCCAGGATTTTTGTTTAGAAATTAAAAAAAAAATCGCAAAACACTATGCGGGCCAGGCTGGCTGGTGTCTGGGCTTCAGATTGTTTCATTTGACCTGGCTAAAATGATATCTCTATGTTCAAACACAATGGTCGATTTCCTATTTATACAAGACCACATAAAATTGCCCTACAACTTGACAAAAAGTACACCTTTTTGTTCGGAAGTATACTTTGATGCAAATAATAATTATATACCTGTTTAATGTATTTGTGACTGCATTTCTTCAATGTGATAGGGAGTGTGGCCAAGTGAATCAGCTCTAGTGTGGGGTGAGGTGAGCCAAGGAATACTAAGAGGAGACTGGGGAAAGGCAACAGAAGCAAAAAAGGCCGTTGAAGAAAAACAAAGGGAGCTCTTGAGAGACAGAAAATCAAGAGATGAAACATGGATTCCAAAGCATTTTATTGTGTCTT
Source organism: Artocarpus hirsutus (assembly GCA_946598075.1). Classification (NCBI taxonomy): domain Eukaryota; kingdom Viridiplantae; phylum Streptophyta; class Magnoliopsida; order Rosales; family Moraceae; genus Artocarpus; species Artocarpus hirsutus. The sequence continues at coordinate 27,488 of CAMOHE010026471.1, read as the reverse complement.
ACAACAAGGCAGATGGGTGGGACTGCGCACCAAAGGAAAAAGTTGTCCCACCAGCTCCAATTGTTGTGCCCTTCAATTGTTGATATAATGAATAACAAAGTCCTAATTTTTTTTCAAATATTTATAATCGCTTAAAAAAAATGCTACTGAAGTTTTATAGAACTCTCAAGCTCCCTCCTACTTAAAAAAAAATAATAATAATAAAAAAACTCGAAGCCCCAATCCCCCTTATTAAATTTGAAAAACCCTATTATTAAATTTGAAAATAATGGGACACAAATCTATGGAGTTCAGTTTGTAAAGAAATCTACTTTTTATGAGACACTGCCATTCTATGGCTATGATGCTATGGAGTTCAGTTTGTAAAGAAATCTACTTTTTATGAGACACTGCCATTCTATGGCTATGATGCTTTCTAATTTTAAGAAATCGGTACGATTTTCTAAGTTACTTGTAAGATAAGTTCTTTTGTTAATGTCTAGTGCATCATAAACTCATTAATAATGAATGTCTTCTGAAATCCCAAAAATGTTAGATCCTGGGTGAGAAAAATTGGTGGCTTTTGCAGCCCCAAAAACCCTTTAGCAAAGAAAAGAGAAGAAGAAGAAGAAGAAGAAGCTTTAAATTTTTGTAATAAGCCAAAAACAAATTGTTAGCAAAATTGCATAAAATAAAGAGAAACAAACAAAGTTTAATATTAACAAAATATTACAAATGAAGGATAAACAATTGCAATGAAACCTTCAATATTAAACCGAATCAAACTGAAAAAATTGAACGTCAACACATTTATCACATCCGTTCCTTTAAACAAATTCGGTCTCTTCATAGGTGCTTGAGATCATGACAAGCGTTTGTCTCCTAGAATATAATGACAATCGAGCACTACTACAGCACCACAAGTACTACTTGAACGAACTTAAAACAGACTTGAAAACTATCACATTGAAGCATAGCACTAGAAAAACATGAGCAAGACAATTTGTGTAAATTCTGAGTGCTAAAGACATGAAATAGAGGCCAATTAATATCTATCTATGGGAGAAATGTAACATCTAAATTCATGGCCATTAACAAACCATAAACATAGCTTTTACGCCGGCCCTTAACCTGCCATAAAGCAAGATTAATATTAGGTTTAAGTTTACAACATTTGTAATTTATCTGAATTAATCCTCCATTAAATCATTTAATGTGGCTTTTAATTTGTTTGTTTGGGGCATTAAAATTTCATTCACCCGTGTATATTTTGAGCATATAATGTATTGTTCTAAAGATCTCACATAAAAGAACTTGAACCCACTTAGATCTTCTACAAAAATCAAGTAGGATCCACTTATCATTAAGTTTTAGAATGGCCACAAAACATGATTAATAAACCATGTTTTTCTAAAAATCTCCCACATAAGCGAAATTGACAAATGACAAGAATCAAAGCGAGGGACACAAAGTTTTGACCTAGTGATAGAGTTCAATGGTCAGATCCTACATAGGAAAGGTAGATGTTATCTTTCCTTGTGAAAGTATATTTACTTTACTGGCTGATCGATAGACATAATTTTCTTGAATTGTTCTGCCGTTTGGGTAAATGATGATATACCTCACACAGGAATATTTTGTGGCATGTTTCAGTTCTCATGATTATGTTCGTTTTGGTCATGAATATCTCCATAACCCAAATCACAACATCACATAATCACATATTGCATAAAATCACATGTCCATTTCTCACAAAATCACATTTCACAAATTACATAACCAATCTCTTCAAAACATCATATAATCACATATTGCACAAAATCACATATCTATTTCTCACAAAATCTCATAATCAAAGTTAACAAAGTCACATCTCATAAATTACATATCTTTTACCATTTCAAACATTTGTTCACCTGTCAAAGGACGAGGAGGGTCTCTTTCTTCAATGTCGCCATCAAAGGCTTTCTTTTGTTTGTGGTAATGGTGATCTCTTGGCATCCATCTTCTATAACCAAGAAAAACAGTTTTCTTACCATTCTTCAACCGCTTGTGTGACGTTTCCTTCATACAAATAGGACAACTACTAGAACTCTTCATCAACTAACCAAATAAATTGCCATGTGCAAGAAAGTCATTAATTGTCCATATCAACATTATACAGAGTGTACATGTCTCTTCTCGGTAAGCATATCTGACTTCGATTCTATTTTTCTATAAGTTTTTTAGGTCATCAATTAACAGTGCCAAGTACATATCAATTTCATTGCCCAATTGGTGAGGACCCAAAATCAATAAAGATAACATGAAAAACTTATGCTTCATGCACATCTTTGGAGAGAGATTGTAGTTAACAAGTATTATAGGCCAAGCACTATGCTTACTACTCATGTTATCATGTGGGTTCATTCCATTTGTCGGCAAAGCAAAATGTATATTTCTTGGATCCCACTAAAGTCGGGTTGATCGGCTGCCAAAAAGTCTTCCATTGTGGTGAATACGCTGGACGTCTAAGCATAGCATTGTCGACCCATTTGTCATGATGCCATGTCAAATTCTTGGCATGTTCTGCATTTCCAAATAAACGCCTTACACATGGTACCGGTAGAATGTACCATAACACCTTTGTTGGCATTCCATTCTTACCGTCTTTTGGCCCTTTCCTTTCTACCACCTTGATTGTTGACAAACCAAACAATAATTCTCATCCTCATACTCATTCCTATAAAAAACACAATCATTTTCACAAGCATGAAATTTCTCTCTATTCCCAAAGTACCCTAAGTCTTCTTAGCTTTATACATACTAGTTAGTAATTTATTACCCTCTAGTAGAAGCCTTCTTAGAAATTCCAAAAGCTTTATGAAACTAGCATTTGACCATCCATCTGACGCTTTCAAATTCCATAATCTAACTAAAATAGACAATTTCGTTAAATTGGTATACCCCTCATATACAGGTGTCTCGGCGTCATTCATCATTATCTCAAATAAATCTGGATAATGCAAGAAGTGTTCTTCTAAATCATTGACCATGTCAACTATATTGTCGTGATCATCCATATTATCTTCCACAATAACTTTCTTTTCTTTAGTTACTAAAGTTGGATTGAATTTAGACTCATCGTAAAAATGCCACGTTTGATACCTACTTATAATTTCATTTTGAAATAAATGTACTCTAACAACTGAAATTGAATAAGATCTATGGTTTTCACATTGAACACAAGGACACTAAATTTTATCACCATTAGCATGAGTTTTGGCAAAATTGAAGAACTCTTCCACACCATTCATATATTCTCTAGACAATCAAAAATCCCACATCCATTTTATATCCATTTTGCAAGTCCTACATCGAAATAATAAAAAGCAATTCAATTAAAAATAATTTCACAAATTACACATACCCATCATATTCTAATCATAAATCATATGCATTAAACAAATTAATCATAGCTATCCATAATGTAACAAACACAGATCAATAACTAACAAAATCAACACCAACTTATCAATTTCTAATAAAAACTTACAATTAGGAAGAAGATTAAGGAGGATAGAGGTAGAGAAGGACAGCTGCAATAGTTTCGGAGGGTTATGGATTTGCATTTGAGAGTTGGGTCTATGATTCCTATCTGATTGCGAGCTAGAAAAATGGATTTTAATCATCTTCTATGATGTTTTTCTCCAAAAACCATCATAGTATTTATGGTTTTGCATGACGGTTTTTCAAAAAAACCGTTGTGGAAGGCCTTACATACCACAACTATTTTTTGAAAAAACCATCGTGGTAGACGGCCTCTCCTAACACGATAGTTCTTGTCTTTCGGTCGTAACTCCTTGCGTTTTCTTCCCTTATTACAATAGTTTTTGAAAAAATGTCGTTAAATGAGGTTCATATAATCTCAAATTTCTTATAATGTAGGCTAAGATCTCATTATATTGAGCTTGAAAATCAAGTGTATTGATCTCCAATAGAACTCTAACTTTAAGCTCTATAAAGTGACATCTACATTTATGTTTCTTATGATGAAATGAAGTAATTTTATGTTATACGTGATTATAGATTTAAAGGAAGTAAGGAAGGACATATTTGAGCCTAAACTAAGTTGGCTGAACTAGATTTCTTTTCTATTGAAATCTAGTTAGTGTTTTATAATTTATTGTATCTATGTTGCTTATTGGATTTTTTAAATTGTCTTCCTATGATTAAGAATAATTAATGATTAAAATTACATTTAGCTTATGATTGAAATCAAAATTAGGTCAAGTTAAACCTTTATTGGCTTTCTAATGAATTGATTATATAGTGAAAACTTTTTATGATTTTCATTGCAGCATTATTGATAGTTAACGTTTGATATTGCTAATTAAATTAAGAAACTAGATTTGGTTAAGAAATGATGAGAATGTTATAAGTTTTTATGTTCTTGATTTAACTTTAATGTAAATGTGTATATGTATGTTAGAAACCCTAATGTTATGAGTGTATGCTTGTATAACATGTGACTTTATATTTGTTTATTCAAGCATGTTATATGATTGAGAACATACAAAATGATTAAGAATACTCATACAATTTAGGCTTTGTTCAAAGCTATTCCTACTTGAAGTCATTATAATTCTATCTTCATATGTGATGGCCTTTCTTTTAATGAGATTAAGAGAAATATGATATGATTATGTTGTGTCCTTTAGCACATCAAATCTGCAAAGAGGATTGATCTTTTTACTCTACAGGAAATTGGAGTTGAGATAAATAGAAACTATCATTACTGCATCAAGAACTATGTAATGTTATGTTTTAAGGTGCCTTAATTGAAATATTGTTATTTGGCAATGATATAGATTGTTGAAAAGCATTCATGATTCATGACATTTACATTAGAATATGTCATATGATCTAAAAAGGAATTAGGAGTATAGTGCTTAATTGGTAGTTAGGTAAGCATGGGAGGCAGGTGGGACCAGCGGACCCAACAAAGGATAGTGAATACTTTGAGGTTGAAAAACCTAGATAAGAAAAGAAATAAAGACCAAGACTAAATGGGCAAATATCTGAGGTCTAAAGATCAAGATGGAAACCCTATATTATTATTGTTGCATTAGTCAAATTATGATGAACTAGTTTCGAAAAGCACGTCCTACCATTACTAGTCAAGTACCACACTCCGAGGGTATACAAAAGTTAAGTAACGGAGAAAGATTTATTAAAAGAAAAATGATAAAAACAAGTATTTGATTGCATTCTCATTCACTATTTATGTTTATGTATTAGTTACTGCTTATTGAGCATTTAGCTCATTATAGTTTTATAATGTAGGTGAGGATGTATAGGGTTAGGGGTTGACCTAGTATTCAGAGCTACTAGATAGAGATTTATTCATATGTCATGTTTTGGATCAACTTTTGAAGATTATTTTGGAACTTCATTTTTGTCAGGCTTAGTAGCTTTGTTATGGTTTTGTAAACAGATATATTGCTAACTCTAGATATGATAATATACTCCACATCCTATTTTTGAATATTGTAAATGTTATAAATAAGAAAATGAGTAAACGATCGCGAGCCATGTGTGATAAGTGCCCAAGGCTGTAAGACTCAAGTGTTGATATCTAACCAACTCTCTTTGTTCATTTACTCAAGTATCTCTTGATTATAAGTGTTCAAAAGTTTGTTCCATCATTTTGCTAGTCGTTGTGAAAGATTGGTGAAAATCATTTGCAATTCTATTCACTAAGAAAGAACACTATCCATGAATGAAAAATGAAATCAATTTAACTAATAGTAAATCTTTATTTTATTGTTTTCAAAAATCAATAAATAAATTCCTATTAGTAATAATTGACTTCAAGAACGATGACAAGAAGGAAAAAACTACAAAATAAACTTACCGAACAATGGCAAGGGTGATGGAAAGAAGACGAGGGTGATAAAGAGAAGGCAACGGCGACGGAAATGGCTTGCTCTAAAGGTGGCTTCGATGGCGACGGCGACGGTGTGGGTTTGGTCGACAGTAGTTGTAGTATCGATGGTGAGGGCGAGAGAGTTTAAGAGAGAGAGAGAAAGAGAGTTTACACGTGGGGGACATGAGAGAGATTTGGATCAAAATATAAAGCCCTACATAGGGAGGTTAGGAGTGGGGGCTAAAATTATGTTATTTAGCCCCTACAAACGATTTTATAAAAAATCATTGTGTAATGTCTCATGGAGCTACCACGATGTTTTTATAAAAAATAGTCATGTAAGCTTAAATATTCCACAATGAGTTTTTCATAAAATATTTAATTTTCATGATGGTTTTTTTAAAAAACCATCATGGAATATTAATTTTTACGACAATTTTTTTATAAAAACCATCATAAAAAATTGGTGTAAAAACACCAATTTCAAAAATTTTTCTCCTCTATCTAGGGTGGCCAGCCTATGTGTTATGCATTGAATGGCTCAAAGTTTTTACTTTTTGCTATTTTTATTACAAGTATAACTATAAATAGATATATCCTTTAGTTTTAAAAAAAAAAGGAAAAATGAAATAAAAAATACATTGAAATAAAATGACATAAATTTGTTTACAATTGCTCATTTTTCCTTTTTTTTCTTTGGTTCCTCAATACATATCCATTCCATATCTTTGGAAAGCAAGTGCCAAACATCATTTTCAAAATCATCATTCTCTTCAACCAATGGCAGTCCCTTTGTGAATGAAGGGATATCCATGCAACCCTCGACAACCTCTTCACCATCAATAACTATATTTGGCTTCATCGGGATGACTATGGACAATTCAAAATCTTCGAAATCTGTTGAATAAAAAACTTGAATTGCTTGTGATGCCATAATGAAGGGATTATTCTTGTATCCCAATCTTCTAAAGCCAACCATCGTGATGCCATCTTTATCAGTTTTAACATAGTTATTGTAGGCCCACTTGCACTTAAGAAGTGCTATGTGCAATTCCCCATAATCAAGTTCTCAAATATCTTCAATGAGACCATAGCAGTTCATGGTCCCATTTACCAGATTTTTGTCCTTGGGGGAGGAAATATGCACAGCCTTGGCATGGAGAATCACACTTTTATTTTAGATAGGATGCTTCTCATCTCTTTTGCAAGTGTAGAAGTGTGACTATTTATGTAATATGACATATACCTTGTAACTATCGATGATGGTTCTCTAGCTAGGATTTTTAAGTTTTGTGACATGCTTCTATCTTGTGATATGCACCATTATTTTAGATAGGATCTTCTCTTCTCTTTTGCGAGTGTAGAAAGTGTAACTATTTGTGGAATATCACATGTATCTTGTAACTATCAATGATGGTTCTCTAGGTAGGTTCTTTAAGTCTTGTGACATGCTTCTATCTTGTGATCTAAAGCACTTGCTATAAATGTGTGCTCTTATCCACAGCCGAAAGGTCTGATTATGATCATCTTGCAACCATTTCTCATTTCCTGCTCTTTTTGGATTCTTTTTTTTTTTATTCCTTCATGTGCACGTCAATGAAAGGTCCCACTTCATTAGTATTGTGCAAGATATAAAGACAAGCTTGCTTCTACTCCCCTCGATTCACCAAGGAAGGATTACCAATAGATAGTCCCCTAGCCTTAATTTTTTTGTTTTTGGCCTCCAAATTGCTTCAACATTGGACAAGTACTCGGAGCAAAATTCAACTAATTCGTCAACTATGTAACTTTCTTTGATACATCCCTTTAGCCTATTTTAGTTCTTCACATAGCCCTTCAAAAACTTCATATACCTTTGAAATAGGTACATTCATCTCAAATATTCCAATCCGTATAACTTAACTTCACGTATTGAGTGCACCGTTAGATGAATCATGATGTCAAAAAATACCAATGGAAAATACTTCTCAAGCATACATAAGATTTGCACCAACTCTGATTGTAGTGAATCTAGCATAAATAGATCGATTACCTTGGAGCATATTGAATTAAAGAACAAACACAGCTTGGTAATTGCAAATCTCACTCCTTTATTAGAATTCCCTATAACGCAAGTGGCAGTAATTGTTACATCAACTTATGACAACCATGTATTTTCATGCCATAAGTTTCAAATCCTTCACTGATATTAACTTTTTAAAGTTCAAAGAATAACAAGTCTGGCACTTTCAATGAAACAAGCCATTCACAAAGCTTTCTCTTTTCCCCCTTGATAATGTGTGCTTTGCCTGAGGTAAGTAAGTGCGGTTCCTCTTTTCTCGGGAAATAAATTAGGCCTAATCTCCATTTCTCTAAGATCCAACTATGCTTTTTTGCCATCTTTAGTCTTTTTGGAATGTCAAGCAACGTGCCAACTATTGATTCACAAATGTTTTTCTTAATATGCATTATATCTAAGCAATGATGAATAAAAGGTTTCTTCTAATATGGAAGATCGAAAAGATTGATCTTATTTTCCATGGTCCATCTATCAATCGCTCAAACTTACCTTGCTTTTTTGTCCCAAGCACCACTTTCATATCTTTTATCATTTCAAATATTTTTTCACCCATTAAAGGCCAAGGAAGGTCTCTTTCTTTAATGTTGCCATCAAAGGCTTTCTTTTGCTTATGGTAATGATGATCTCTTGGCAACCATCTTCTACGACTAAGAAAAACAGTTTTCTTATCATTTTTCAACCATTTGTGAGGCGTTTCCTTCATACAAATAAGACAACCAATAGAACTCTTCATTGAATAAGCAGATAAATTGCCATATATGGGGATATCATTAATTGTCCATATCAATATTGCACAAAGAGTGAAAGTCTCTTCTCGGTAAGCATCTCTAACTTTGATTCCATTTTCCCACAAGTTTTTTAGGTCATTGATTAAAGGTGTCAAGTATGCATCAATGTCATTCCTCGGTTGGTGAGTACCTGAAATCAATAAAGATAATATTAAGAACTTCTGCTTCATGCACATTTTTGGAGAGAGATTGTAGTTAACAAGTATTATGGGTCAAGTGTTATACCTACTATTCATGTTACCATTTGGGTTCATTTCATCCGTCGACAAAACCAAATGTATACTTCTTGGATCCACATTAAACTTGGGATGATTGGCTTAAAAAGTCTTCCATTGTGGTGAATCCGCTGGATGTCTAAGCATACCATAGTTGACCTGTTTGTCATGATGCCATCTCAAATTCTTGGCATGTTCTGTGTTTTCAAATAAACACCTCAAACGTGATACTAGTAGAATGTACCATAACACCTTCATTGGCACTCCGTTCTTACTGTCTTTTGGCTCATTTCCTTTGTTTTACCTTGACTTTTTATAAACTGGTAATAATTCTTGTCCTCATACTCATTCCTGCAAAGAACACAGTCATTTTTACAAGAATGAATTTTTAATATTTTATTCCCAAAGTGCTCAAAGTCTTCTTAGCCTCATACATACTAGTTGGTATTATTACTCTCTGGTAGAAGCCTTCCTAAAAATTCCAAAAGCTTTATGAAACTATAATTTGACTACCCACTCGAAGCTTTCTAATTCTATAATCCAACTAAAGGGAACAATTTGATGAAATTGCTGCACTCCTCATATACGGGTATCTTAGCATAATTCATCATTGTTTTAAATAAATCCGGATGATGCAAAAAAGTGTTCTTCGAAATCATTTACCATGCCAATCATATTATCTTCCATATTATCTTCCACAATATCTTCTTTTTCTTTACTTACTAAAGTTGGATTAAACTTAGACTTACCATGTAAATGCCACGTTCAGCAACTACTTATATTGAAATAAATGTCCTCTAACAATTAGAATTGCATGAGATCTATGGGCTCTATATTGAACACAAAGACACCGAATTTTATCACCATAGGCATGAGTTTTAGTAAAATTCAAGAACTCTTCCACACCATCTATATATTCTCTAGACAATCAAAAATCTTACATCCGTTTTCTATCTATTTTGCAAGTCCTCAATCGAAATAATATATAAAGCAATTTAATTAAAAAAAATTTCACAAATTTCACATACCCATGATATTCTAATAATAAATCATATACATAAAACAAATTAATCATGGCATCCACAAAAAAATAAACATTGATCAGTAGTCAGTAAAATCAAAACCAATTTATAAATATATCTAACAAAAACTTACAGTTCGAAAGGAGAGTAATGAGGATGGAGGCAGAGAGGGATGGTTATTGTAGTTTCTAAAGGTTTTGGATGTGTATTTGGGAGCTAGGTTTGTGATTCTTGTTTAATTGTTGTGTTAGAGTAAAGGTTTTTAAGGCTTCTTTCATGACCTTTTACCATCGTGGAAAGGACAAACCTTCAGCGACGGTTTTTTAAAAAACTATTGTAGAAAGTCTTATGTACCACGACAGTTTTTAGGAAAAACCATCATGGTAGGCCTCCATTCCTCCCATGATGGTTTCGTCTTCTCGGGCATAACTCCTCACATTTTTCCTCTCTTATCACGACGGTTTTTAAAAAAAGGTCATTAAATAAGGGTAGTATAATCTTAAATTTCTAGTAGTGATACTTTCAAAGTACTTTTATATTGAAATGATAATTTTAAGTAAACTATAACGTTTATAATGTAAATAAAAAGTTAATTCTATTTATCCTAACTAGATAGGCTTTGCATGAGCTTATTTATTAGCTTTAGAGGTATTATAGTCACAATGTCATTTTCTTCATTATTGTTTGAAGCAGATGCCGTTTCCAAAAAAAAAAAAAAAATCGAAAGTCGAAGTCTTAGAATTTATATTTTCTACTAAATATAAATTAACGAGCAATTTTTTTTAACCGATGTCAAAATTTCTAGATAAACAACAAAGCCAAACAATAAGTGACCAACAATAATGAGCCAAACAATAAGTGACCAACAACAATGATCAATAAAATTGATAATATAAATGGTCAACCCAAAGATCAAAACATCATTTTATGCAAAAACAACCAACGGAAAAGCAAGCAACAAGAAAATATTACCAACAAGCGTTATAAATATTAAATGTTACCAGCAATCAGAAAAGCAAGCAATCAACAAACGTTTTTTTTTAAGAGGACGTTTTTGTTTTTTCAAGTATTGTTAGAAATAATAACAATAATCAACATATATATATATATATATATATATTATATCTCAGACTAACCATACCATAAGAACAAAATAAATGAGCTTTGAAAGCCCTGCTCAAACAGATTAGAAAATATAACCAAATGTTTAGAACAAATTAATGCTAGACGTATTATATCCCAATAAAGCAAACAACATAACCGTGGCAAAAAAATGACTAACATATATATATTTCTTTTGGCTTCACATAACAAAGGTTAACAACCAAAATCAACAAAACTGGAACAAGTAGTAAGGTATGATATATGACAATATACAAAGAATCTGATTCGAAGAACAACGTTAAAACTAAATCAAAATTAAGGCAACTCGAGTATATAGGAACCAGTAAAGAAATAAAATGACTATTCCAAAAATATTTCTGCAAATTTAAAAAATAAAGAAATTATATATCGGACATACCAAAGTAAAGCTACCAAATGCCAAAAAACCAAATATAAGTACAAACCGAACCAAAGATAACAAGTAGCCACGAAATTTTGACAAAATCGACAACATTTTTCAAGCTCGAAATCCAGCAGCTTGTCTGTCTATGGGGATGATTTGCTTCAAGATTGTTAGCAAAATTGCCTAAAGTAATGAGAAACGAACAAGCTTAATATTAGCAAAATATTACGAAAAAAAGGAAAAACCATTACAATGAAACCTTCAACATTAAACCAAATCAAACTGGAAAAATGGGACGTCAAGACACTTGTATCATATGCTTTCCTTAAAACAGATTCGCTCGCTTCATGGGTGCTTGTGATCATGATGAGCATCTATTTCCTAAGATACAACAACGATCAAGCAGGACTTCGACACTGCAAATACTACTCTGGCGAACTTGAATCCAGCCCAAAAACAATCACACTGAAGCCTAACACTATAGAAACATGAGTTAGAGGATTTGTGTAATTTTTGAGCGCAGAAGACTTGGAATGGAGCCCAATTTATTTCCATCCATGGGAGACATGTAACCTCTTAACTCATCCTTATTAACCTTAGCTTTTATATAGGCCATTAACCTGCATAAAGTAGGATTAAATTAGGTTTAATTTCAAAGGTTACAAACATGGAAATTCCTTTGAATTAATCCTCCATTAATTTTTTTTAATGAGGCTTGAAAGCTGGTCACTTTGGGCATCAAAATTTCATTCACTCATGTATTATTTTGAGTGTATAATACATTGTTTCAAAAATCTCATAGAGGAGGACTTGAACCTACTTTGATCTTCTACAAAAATCAAGTAAGACCCACTTATAATTAACCCTCAAAATGGCCACAAAACATGGTTAATAAATCATGTTTTTCTAACACAAATGTCCTCTTATTAACTTTCATTTTGATAGTTTCAAGAATTTTAAAGTGCAGGTGGGTTTAGTTGTTGAAAAAAAGAAAGCAAAACGGAAGTGTCTAAGCTCACCTCTTTCTCCTCTCCTGTCACACGGGCATGGCGACGACAAGAAAATATTGTATTTCTTTGAAAATATTGTACTTTCTAATAGATACAAAAATTTACCGTCTGGCAACATAGCTAGTGGCAAGAAAATATACTATATTTTTATATCAATATAAAATATTATTGGCAACATTGCCAGATATCACTAACACAGGCAATGTAGCTGGCGGCCAAAAAATAGTGTATTTCCATATAAATGCAAAAACTTACCAGTGACATTGCCTAATTTTTATTTTTATAGTGCACAAATCGTCTCAAATAATAAAGTTTAGAGTGAAGCATTGCTCCCACAAGGATTAAATTTGCAATTTCTAAAATTATAATGTTCCTAATTTTATTTAGACAAATTATATTGAGTTGAAATAGTAAAAATAAAAAACTAGTAAAAACATGAGTAAATAATACCAAAGCCTAATTGAGGGAAATTCAATAATATGGAAACGCTAGAGCATACAAGTCCACCTAAACAAATCCAATTTCAATCCATGTTATTAACTAACATTGCCAATTACTCATGTGCTAGAACTAGAAATCCTAATTTTATTTAAAATTCCTTCTTGGGATGATATTAAAAATATCTCTAGCATGTAATTCTATTATTGCTTGTTGCGAATTCCACCACTCTAATGACATTACAATCTATGGTTCTCTCAATTGTTCACGTAAATCATATTACTATCATTCGATGTCATATGCACCTTATGTGATGTTATACCAAAATATCTTCTTCTTAGGTTTCAATCTAGGTCTTCTAATCAATAAATTGGTGATTAAGCAATTAAAAGCATTAAGAACAGTAAAATTAAGAACAATCATGAATAACAAGCTCTTAGGGAAAATTAATTCTTTAAAAGAAAAATAAATTGAAATTGAAATTTTCATTCTCATAGTTACACTCGTAGGCCCTAGCAAGAAAAACGTAGTTCATAATTAAAAATATAAAAATTTATGCATATATATTATCTATATTCACATACAAATTAACTCAAAAAAATTAAAGAGAATAAAAAAAAGAACAAGAAATCTTGAATGTAGATGCTTTTTAATTATCTCTAATATTCTCTCCTAAAGTGTTCTAAAAGCTCTTTAAAATAGCCCTAGGAGGACCTATTTACGGGTTTCTAGACCTTGACATCTTAGAAAAAATTCTTATTTTTTTTTTAATTTTGGTAAACTACGAACTGGCGCCACAGCCTCAACTTTTGGGCACCATGGTGCTCAGCTTGTAACAAATTTTGTAATAGGCTCTAGCACTACGACCAAATTTTTTTGGTGCCACAGTGCTTTGCTCTATAGAACAAGTACTGGATTATGATCTACAGTAGTGTCATGGCATCCGTCACAACCCGCCTTTTTATGGGCTGTGGTTTAACATTTTTCTTACTTACGTATCTATAAAAACTTGAAAATATTTTTTTTTTAAATAAATATTTTACACAAACATACTGAAATTTCTTTTATAATTATATGTATAATTACACAAGCAACTTTCTTTTTAAAACAACACCTACTTAGAATGTCTGAAAGAGATTTTGTCTCACATAACCCTACTATATCATTTATACATCAAGATCCAAAATAACTTAACATACATAGCAACGGAAACATATCTATGGCGATATCCACACCTTGGTCTATACACTGCTCATATTCCCCCTCCAGCTCATCAATATGTTCATTCTGACCTTCTAAAGGAAATTCCTATAAAATGAAATAATTAGGCGAGTTTATGCGCAGTAAGTCCCAACATAGCCCACATGAATCTTATACAAATATGCATGAACCATTTATGCTTGCTTATGTACATTCCTTATTCTTGTTATATCCTTTCTTTCATTAGGGCCCAAGTGCTCGTACCATATGTGCACATAGGTCTTCGAAACACCGAGACCATAACATAACTTTAACGTTAAACTCCCCTTTACTTTAGGAGCTGGTACGACACTTTCCTTAATTTTGGTGTTTTATTTATCAGTCTAGTTATTTTGGTTATTATACCATGCATGACAATGTAAGTACATACTAAGTGCAAAGTATTTACACTTTTTAATTGTGTAGCACACACAGACATGTTCACATAAATTCACTATACCCTTAAACTTACTTTTTCATACTATAGGTGGGTTTGGAACTTACTTGTTTTTGTTGCTATTAAAACTGTCTTCAGGTTTCCTTGGTTACTCGTCTATGGACCTGTTTGGCCAATTATATCATTATTAGCCAAATCATCACTATTTAGCTATATGCCAATAAGGTATTTTTTTTGTTACTATTTTGGAATACTTTTTTCACTACTTAAAGTTCAACCATCCTCTCGTTGTTCTGTATCTTATACGTTTCAGGATTTGTACTACTTATTTCATGAAAAAATGACTTTTTTTACCCTCGATGGGCCGCTTTAAATTCCTAGGCTCGTTTTGATTAATTTCACATGCAATGTTGCTTATTAGTGTGAAAACAAGTGTTTAGGGCATCGGGTTACTAGTTTGCAATTAAAGCCTAAGTTAAACAAAACTTTACAATTTACCCCTCATTTGAAAATTTTGACGATTTGCCCCCAAGACCAAAAATAATCTTTTTAAATCATTAGTTTCCATTTTTCAAGAGGATCAAATTCTCTCAAAGTACCATACCCTAAATATTTTTGTAAAATGACGTTGTTGCCCCAAAAAAAATTTTCAACTTCAACAAATTTTGAAAAATTTATATCTCACCAACAGAAGCAATTTTTGACAAACCGCTCGCGGTTTTGTATATTTTTGTTGGGATCTACAACTTTTGTGTTTTGAATTTTTCAAAATTCCCACTAAAAAGGGAGTTTTTGGCCTTTTTTTAATTCTGACGAGAACAAGAATTTTTTTGCAATTTGGTCCCTAGGTTATTTTTGTAAAAATCAGTTTTAAAACATTTCCACCACTGTGAAGGCAGGTTCTATACTTCCTCAAACCATTTTCATGCCCAATTACAATTCTAACCGTAAACACTCAAACTTTGTAAAAACTATCATATTTGTCACTAAATAGCAATTTTACCATTCCATATCTCAAATTCACCTTAAAACATGCCATAAGATCATTTTAAGCATGCCATAAACCTTTCCAACTTATTACATACCATGCTTGAAGGAAATCAAAACAAAATCATCATGAACATTGAAATTTGGGGAATTAAACTTTACCAAAGGAAAAAGTGGTGATCTTGCACCTTAAACACTTGATTTCCCTGCCAATTATCCTAGACATATTTCATGGGAGGAAAACCTTCATTAACTCCCTTGAATCCCCAAAGAAACTCTTAAAAAAACTTAGAAAAAGTTTGAATCTTACCTTAAAATTTAGAAAATTCTTGAGTTAAAAGCTTGGTCTTTCTTGAATCTTGCTTGAAGATGGTTATATGAAGGAATTGGTTTTGAACAAAATTGAGAGGAAGGGTAATTGGAGGCAGCCGAATATGGATGGAAAGCAAACAAAAAAAAAATTAACTTGTTTAAGCTTTTATTAAGGCTTATCTCATTTGAAGAAAAAGTGGTAAGTCACCACTTAATGATAATTAGGGAAAGTTGGCCTTTTATAATTGGGCCATATTTGTAAATGTGGTGGTCCAATCAAAATTCCCAAAGTGTCCCCCTTGGTGGGACCCTCAAAATTTTACACAGTGTAATTTTTCCCACACAGTAATTTTCTTATACTGTTGGGGTGAAACTATTAGAAAACATATTCTTATACTATATAAAATATCTTATCTATTCTTTAGTCCACTTTCAAAATCAAAACATAGTATTTCCTACATCTATGTTTTTATCTTAGTAGTGTACTTACATTGTGTTGCACCCCTTTTATACTGTTTTAAGACTTTGGCATCTTTTTCTACTTTATTTTAATCTTAATCACCCATTAATTTATACCACAATATTATAATTAATTATGATATAAAATTTGTTTCATGGATATTATTTACAAATTTTTGAGCTTTTAAGCTCACAAAACCTATATTTAGTAATATTCAACATCGTATCAAGTTTATCGTAAAATTTTCTACTAATATTGTTTATTATACATTATCGTAATTTTTACCAAAATATGATTTATAAAGATAAATTCGTTAATTAAATCTAATTAAATATTAAATTTTATTAATACATTTCCCTTGGCCATTATAGCATCAAACATTTAGGGCCTTGACCTTGACTCCTTTGGTCCCAAATAACTTCCTTTGAGTTTATTTCTTCCTTATATCAATAAAAACAAATTACCACAATTTTACTAACTAGAAATATTTGACCAACTAAACTAAAACCCAATAAAAATCAAATCAAATTCAAATAACTAAAAAAAAACAAAACAAAACCTACATAAACTAAAAACTAATTAGACTAACATAAAACTCTAAGACTTAGCCATTTTCAATGCAAAATATATGTTAATATAACTCTATTTTATAGAATTATTACATCCCTTAAACTTACAATTTTGCTAGTCCTTGAGGAAAAAAGATATAATAAAATAAAATAAAAAGATAAAGCAATTAAAACAAACAAGTGATGAGACACATAAGAACTAGTGGTCCCCCATGGATTTCCTCAAAGGTTTTCTCAAAATAATGATTCAAGGTAGAATACAGATATTGTTCAAGTTTATGATTCATTTTAAGAGTGCGCCTCATATTCAAGTGGATTTCCCATTTGTGTGTGTTCTTTTTCCAAATCATTGCATGTAATCCGAAAAAGTTTGTGCCAATATGAAATAGACATTTTAGTAGATTCGTATAAGTTCGCTTTTCTTCTCCCTTTCTCTCTAGTAATATAAACTAACACTTTGGCAAGTACCATTGTGGCTTAATTTAGCTTGCAATGTAAGGATAGGGTAAAGGTAGGATAAAAGACGTATTTGTTCCTTAACTCACTCATAAAGCGCTGAGATTATTCCAAGATCTTCAAAGAACTACTTCCTACACTTCAAATACTAACCCAATCGTTGAATTCAACATCTTCTTCTTTGCCATTGATTTCCAACATATTTTTTTCTCAAATAATACTATATCCCAAACTTATTTGATTTGCTATGGCCCAAGGTGTAACACTATACATTTTTTCTTATTTTTTCTTTTGAAAGAAAATAAAATTACATGCAATTGATGAAACTATCGTTCTACTGAACTCCACTATTTTTTTTTCTTATGTAGCATATCTCCTATTATATTTCTTGGTAATGACTTTTTGCTAATACTTTGTTAGGGATGTGCCTTAGGCCAATGATGTAATAACCACATTTTGATTTCGTTACATTTGCATTTTATTAATAAATAGGCATTTTCATTATTGTTTTTTATTCTAATTCCATGAATAGTTAATTCTGTCTAAAATCATCAAGTATGTGCTTGATAGTAAAAGTCTTAGGTGAAAATTGAATTATATTCTAAATTATCCCTAGTCAGTCATTATTATTAGGATAATAATGAGTGAAGACTAGTATGAAGTTTGACTGATGATTATGTTTTACTAATCATGCGCATGAGATACTAAGTCAACTCATAGATACATATTTGAGAAATGATGTATTGGATCGACTCGCTATGAAAATATTGCATGGATAATTGTCATAAGTGATTCTCATCATAATAGTATTATCTTAGTCTTCTGACCTGAAATCACTATTGTTTCCTACATGACAAGTTCTATATTTTGACACATTCTAATATTATCTTTAACAAGATGATGGAATAGATTGTTGTTGGATATAGATTGAATCATGTGAGGAATGTGAGTGATTAAGAAGGAATTTGTCCCTCATTTATTATGAGAAAGATATCTATAGGCTCCTTGATAAGTTAGATTGAAGAAAAATATATGGCCATACTGGAATGAATTAATAAGGGTTATCAATATTAGTCTACTGAAGATCGAGAAATAATATGATTGAATAGTATAAGGATGACATAAACCATGCCTTATGGTCAATCAAAGTATCTAGTGACAAAAAGACTTTAATACTTATTGTGGATTAGGTTATGTCGGATTATTGATGTTCGCATAACTTGGGTAATCATAATGTCTTGCTAGAGGCTACTTATGATTTGTGGGCCAAAAATAGAATTTCTAGCCCACTACTAATGTTATGTGAACCTACAGGGTCACACACTTAGAACAGACCAAAAACAAATTTTGGGGTTTATTGTGTCTTGGTTCAATGAACCTGATAATGTCTAAGTTTGATGTACAAGATATGTCTAGGTTCATTAAATCTGACGTTATTTAGATTCCATGAATCATATTTGAATTATTGTTTACCCTAGATAAAATCTGACTCAATCTCAAAGTCAATATATATATATATATTTGTTTTAGGGTTTCTGGCAAAATTAGATGAGAAAAGGCTTTCTCTTATTCTAAAAGGCAAAAACATTAAAAACCCTAAAATTGAGAGAGTCCATTAACGTCAAAAGAGGGTGCTTGCACACCAATTCGATTTTTTGAGAAGTCTGTTTGTGTGGATACCTGCAGAGGGCGTTTCTCTAAGAAACAATGTCTAAATCGGATCCCGAATACAAAAAGCTCGAGTTAGGGTGTCACCGGAGTGAACCTACTCTCTTCCTTCTAGAAATCTTGCCCATTTTGTCATCCTGGTAAGATTCTATGACTTTCTTATCAATCTAATCGAATTGTATAGATCTTGCGAGGGTTTTGTGGGAATTAATTTTGATTTTTCGCTGCTTATTTGAATCACAAAATCCAACAAAACCCAACATACTTATGTGACGAGAGGCAAAGATATATTATTAAATGCCACGATAAAATGTAGATTAAAATGAATGGTTTTGCCAAACAAATCAAAGTTTGGAATTCTACAGCTTTCCTTGATCTAAAGAAAAGATACAATGCTATTTAATGATGGAATTTCTTTCTCTAGAATTTCTCTGTAAATTTCCCTCAAGTGACTGTAGAAGTTCCTTTTCGACCCACCAATTTGCATATTTATACATATTTGAAATGCATTTTAAATTCTAGAGAGAGAAATTCCAATACTATTGCACTATTTTTGCCAATTATGGTCCCACTCTACTGACCCTAATCCTTGGTGTCGATTTCTTAAATCCAACAGCCAACTTGTACTTGCAAAAGACTTAAGTCTTGACCCTGAAGTTTGTGACGTCGGTTAAAACTCACTTGATGCTCCTACCGATCAAAATGAACAACCTCACTATTTTGAAGCTGTTATTTGGAATATGATTTACCCAAGGCTAATGCTAATAAAATATGCTTTCCATGTATCCTCTTCCGTACAGAATTTCACCAGAAAAAAGCCTCCAAATTTAAAAATCTGTATGGAAAGGTTTTTTCGAAAGAGATGAAATGATAAAACATAACATAAAGGAAAAATATAGAACAAATGTCCATGCTGCAATCGTCTTCTTCATCCAATCTCAGAATCTCAAAATCATGAAACAACTCAACATAGAGTTAAGGAATTATAATATTAAACAAGATAAGGATGGATGCCAAGAAAATCCAAAGGCTTGGGTTAGCTCTAAGCGAGTCTAAACTCTCCATCTCAAAGAAGGTTTCTCTTACTTCGTCATTGAATTAATCTAGAGCTACTTAGGCATAGTTGAGCCTTTAATTTTCTGACCTTTAAAAAAAAGAACAATAATATGAAGTCTAAGGTTTTGAGGAAGTACAGTTCTAGCGATTTGACACCATATCTTGTTGAATCCAATAAAAAACTAGATATGGCTGAAAAGTAGATTATAGAGTTTGAGGCTGCCTTTGGAAAGCACGACAAGGGGAAGGACAAGTCTTAAGCTAATTTCAACACTTTAGTTAAATATGAAGCTTCAAGGCTAAAAGAAGAAAAGAAAAAAGTGGAGAGCATGCCAGAAGCCTAAATTTGAAGTTGGATATTATAATAGTTTCGAGCTTGGTTAGGAGATTACCCTGATGGATGCAAAGGAAAGACCTTACTTTAGCCTACAAGATTATTATATTAACTTATACAACTTGGACTTCGAGAAATATTACTTCAAATCTAGGTACGAACAAAGCATTGATAAATCTTCTAAAAATGAAAGTTCAAGTGATGAACACTAGAGATGCAACAATGGGCCGAGGCCTGTGGGCCAGCCTAGGCCCGTCCTGCTACAGTGCCGGCACAGCCCATAAATACTAGTAGGCTGGGTTAGGCTAATATATATCGGCCCATAGGTTACCCTGGCACGGCTCATGAAAAATCATAAGCGGGGCCAGGCTGGGCCTGGGCCAGGCGGGGCTAGGCCGGCCCGTCTAGGCCCACAATGAACTAGCCCATCCCCGCCCATGGGCCAGCCCATGGACCCAGGTCGGTTGGCCCGTCTAGCCCTCCAATGGGCCGGCCCATCTCGGCCTATGTAGGGCCCATACAAGCCCACAATGGGCCAACCTACCGAAGGCCTATTATAGCCCAATTATATATAAATATATATATATATATTTAGATATATTTTTTCATGTTTATTCATAGGTAAACTTGGCTGAGTATGACCTTATTCAGTAAGTCATATAAGGGCCATTATAAGTCATGTATTATCACATCAAAAGACTATACATTTAATATATATATTATTTAATACATATACAAATTAAATATTATAAAATATATATACAGTGAATATGGCATTAGATTTCCCCCATGCATATCACATCACAATAGGCCTGGCAAGTTTTTTTCCTTTTCTTTTCATTTCTTTTTTTTTTTTCCCTTATAGGCATGCTTTGCTTTTGAGAAGTAAAGTTGAAAATCAGATGTTGAATCTATAGGTCATGTACTATCACATCAAAATTCTATACATTTAATATATATATTATTTGATACATGTAAGAATTAAATATTATATAATATATATACATGCCATATTCACCCATGAGTGAACATGGCATTAGATTCCCCCATGCATATCACATTGCAATAGGCCTGACAAGCTCTTTTTTCTTTTCTTTGCATTTTTTTTTATTTTTTTTCTTGTAGGCATTGTTAGCATGTGTGGAGCTTAATTATTACCCTGACGTAGATTACCCCTATGCAGAGGTTGTATGTGGATCAACCTTCGCAATAAGGTCGACATGGGGGTTAAAAGGGGGTTGGTAAAACCCCCTTCCTAGGGGTCATAGGGGGCGGAGCCCCTTGGGTGAAAATTTTATACGCAAGTTTATTTTACATGAGGGCAGTTTGGGTTTGTCACACAAGGCATGCTTTGCTTTTGAGAAGCAAAGCTAAGAATCAGATACTGAGTCTATAGGTCATGTGTTATCACATCAAAAGACTATACATTTAATATATATATTATTTAATACAAATAAGAATTAAATATTATATAATTTATACATGCCATATTCACCCATGAGTGAACATGGCATTAGATTCCCCTATGCAATTATAAAAGGGCAGGCTAACATAGAGGCTTAGAAGGAACACCTGCAATGTACAAAGCTGAGACGTTAAGTCTTTAGGGAATTGTCTAATCAAATCACACTTGAAAGAAAAAAATAAAAAAAAGATTTAAAAAAATAAAAAAAATAAATGTTTTTACCTATAAATAAACGTAGAACATTCACAAGATACTCATTCAACAAACTTCTTAAATCTTATGTATTGTCTTTTTTTTTTTTAGTTTACTTAGAGTTCTTTATAAAGGAAAAAAAAACTTAAAGGTGTAATTTATTTCAGTTGTTGTTCATTAATTTTGTATTGTTATAAGTTAATTTTATTGTGTAATTATTTTATTTAATTTTTATGTTACGTTAATTTATTGTTATTTTTTATTGAAGCTATGGCATCATCACATAGAGGGAGAGCCAACATTTCACATTTGGTGATCAATGAAAAAGAACAATTTAATGATCCACTTGAAGAAATTGGAGCTGACTTACTATTTCAAGTTGATGGCTCCTCCGAAGTCACTCGTAAGGGCAAAAGGAAAGTTCAGCGAACTTCACCAGTTTGGAGTTTCTTTGATCTAGTAACACGTACAAACAAGAATGGTGTAACAAAAGAGCGTGCAATTTGCAAAGTGTGTAAACAAGACTACACTTATAAATCCTCTTTTGGCACTGGTCACTTAGAGATGCATCACAAAAAATGTGAAGCTAAGCATGGTGTAAGTGGTGTTGATTGTCGTCAACAAACACTTCAATTTAGCCCTGATGGTGGTGATACCAATTGGTCATATGACCAACAAAGAGCTAGAGAATGGCATGCTAGATATTTGGCTAGTGGTCAACAACCAATTAGTTTTGCTGATGATCCAGCCTTTGGGGAGTACATTCAAACGCTTATAATCCACAATATAGGTGTGTTTCAAGAACTACCACAAGAGCTGACACCATGAAAGTTTTTCATTCAATGAGGGAAAATTTAGTAACTGAATTTAGTTCATTCACTGCATCTGTTGCATACACATCTGATTTTTGGGAAGGTCATACCAAAACTAGTTATATTTGTATAAGTACACATGATGTGGATAAAGATTGGTCTTTTCAAAAAAGGTTAATTGTTTTTTGACCAATGCCTTATCTGCATGATGCCAAGGCCATTCATGATGTCATCATGGAAGTTTTTGATTTCTATGGGATTAAAGAAAAGGTTTTGAGCATCACATT
This sequence comes from Artocarpus hirsutus, assembly GCA_946598075.1. Taxonomy (NCBI): domain Eukaryota; kingdom Viridiplantae; phylum Streptophyta; class Magnoliopsida; order Rosales; family Moraceae; genus Artocarpus; species Artocarpus hirsutus. Next base: position 4,328 of record CAMOHE010026471.1, on the reverse strand, counting down.
TGATAATGCATCTGCTAATACTATTTCTATTAACCTTTTCAAAACAACTTTGAAACCACAATATGGCGAAACACTTTTTCACCAAAGATGTGCTTATCATATTATTAACTTGTGTGTTCAAGATGGCATGAAACTTTTTCAAGGTTATTTGGAAAATATTTGAATGGCCTTGGGTTACATAGCAAGTCCAAGTTATGATCAATCAAATAAGAGCAAGTCCAAGTTACGACCTATCAGGTCCTCGACGAAGAGTCTAAGAAGGCCATGACTGACAAAGAGACCTCAAGTCCAAGACAAAGAGTTTGACTAGGTCTAAGAACGTTACGACCGACTTGAGAAAACAAGGTCTAGGCGACAACTGACTAGGTCCTAAACGAAGAGTCCAAGAAGGCCATGATTGACAAAGAGACCTCAGATTCAAGACGAAGAGTCCAACCAGGTCCAAAAAGTTATGGCCGACCAGAGAAGGCCAGGTCTAGGCTACGGCCGACCAGGTCCTAGATGAAGAATCCAAGAAGGATATGCTCATGAAAAATATTTCCCAACTGCATTAAGACTTTGGTGCTGATGACCTCTATCACCAAAGTCTTGGGGGGCTACTGCTGGGGGAAATCTTCACGATGAGAAAATCATTTGAAGTTTGTACCCTTTTTAAACCAAGCACCCGACCAAGCTGATTGAGTAGACTAATCCAAGAAGGCCATCGATTGGGCCAAAAAGTTCTAGTATGGCCAGGACGAGGACCTATCTGACCAGGACTAGGATCTATCCAAGTAGGGTCTGTCCAACCAGGACTTGTCTAACTAAGACCTAGATCTGTCCGACTAGGGCCTGTCTGACTAAGACCAAGATTCGTTCGAGTAGGATCTATCTGACCAAGACCAAGGTCTATCTAACTAGAACCTGTTTGACCAAGATGAGGATCTATTCGACCAGGACCCATCCAACCCAAGACTACGATCCATTTGACCAGGATATGTCTATCCAAGATCTGTTAGAAAAGGATCTATCTAACTTGGCCAAAACAACCATGAAGGACAATGCCGACGAGCAAGATGATTAGATTTTGACTAGATCACATAGTAGCAGGTCCTACCCAATGACTGCTGTGTGGCACCATCTCAACCCTCTATTGGGCAATCCTCCTTCTTAGGAGATTGTGGCACCCATCGTTGGACACCCAGGTCATGGGCCAAACCAATGCACACCTAGATCTAGGCTAAACTCAATAAATAGGAGATTAAATCCACCACAAAGTTACGGGCATTCTTCCCTTGCCTACTCTACCTCTTTCTCGATCAGAACACTGACTTAAGTGTCAAAGTGCCCTTTACAAGCACAAAACTGATGTCTTTTTACTCCGAGGCCTTCTCTCTTCTTGCAAATTCAACCAGACCAGGCAAAACCGAGCAGAACAGGAGGCAGAACAGGGAACCCAACCACTATGCACCCTACACGTAGTGTTGTGCTGATCTCAGGCATTAACATTTGGAGCTAGAAGAAGGGTCTAGCCTTTCCAACAGCCTTATCTCTTCCCCTAACCATTCCCAACATGACCTACAAAGAGATCTCAGGTCTGAGAAGGCTACAACTGACAAAGTGCCCTTAGGTCTAGGATGAAGAGTTTGACCATTTCTAAGAAGGTTGCGACTGACCAGAGATGACCAAGTCTAGGCTATGGCCGACCAGGTCCTAGACAAATAGTCTAAGAAGGCCACGACCAACAAAGAGACCTCAGGTCCAAGACAAAGAGTTCAACCAGGTCGAAGAAGGTTACAGCCGACAAGAGAAGGCCTAGTCCAGGCAACGACCGACTAGGTCACAGAAGAAGAGTCCAAGAAGGCCATGACTGTCAAAAAGGCCTCAGGTCTAGCACGAAGAGTCTAACTAGGTCCGAGAAGGCTACAGTCGACCAGATCCTGGACGAAGAGTCCAAGAAGGCCAAGACCAACAAAAGACCTCAAGTCTAGGACGAAGAGTCCATCATGTCCGAGATGGTTACGGCCGACCAAAGAAGACTAGGTCCAAGCTATGGCTAACAAGGTCTCAGACGAAGAGTTCAAAAAGGCCATGACTAATAAAGAGACCATAGGTCCAAGACAAAGAGTCCGACTAGGTCCAAGAAGGTTACGGCCAACCAACAAAGACCAGGTCCAGGCAACAGCCGACTAGGTCCCAAACGAAGAGTCTAGGAAGGCCATGACTGACAAAACAACCTCAGGTCCAAGACAAAGAGTTTGACTAGTTTCGAGAAGGTTATGGCCAACCAAAGAAGACTAGGTCTAGGCTACAGCTGACCAGGTCCCAAATGAAGAGTCCAAGAAGGCCATGACTAACAAAGAGACTTCAAGTCCAAGACGAAGTGTCGAACCAAGTCCAAGAAGGTTACGGCTGACCAAAGAAGACTAGGTCCAAGCTACGACCGATTAGGTCTTGAACGAAGGGTCCATGTAGGCCACGACTGACAAAGAGACCTCAAGTCTAGGATAAGTAGTCTGACTAGGTCTAAGAAGGTTATGGCCGGCCAGAGAAGACCAGGGCCAGGCTACGATCGACCAGGCCCAAGCTACAGTCGACCAGGTCCCAAACGAAGAGTCCAAGAAGGCCATGACCAACAAAGAGACCTTAGGTCTAGGATGAAGCGTCTGACCAATTCTATGAAGGTTATTGCCAACCAAAGAAGACCAGATCTAGGCTACGGCCAGCCAGGTCCTAGATGAAGAGTCCAAAAAGGCCATGATTGACAAAGAGGCTTCAGGTCTGGGACAAAGAGTCCAACCAAGACCGACCAGAGAAGACCAGGTCTAGGCTACAGCTAACTAGGTAGTCCAATAAGGCCACGATCGACAAAGAGTCCAAGAAGACCACAACCAACAAAGAGACCTTAGGTCTAGGACGAAAAGTCTAACCAGTTCTAAAAAGGTTTCCATCGACCAGAGAAGACTAGGTCCAGGCTACGGCCAACTAGGTCCCAAATGAAGAGTCTAAGAAGACCATGATCGGCAAAGAGACTTCAAGTCTAGGACAAAGAGTCCAACCAGATTTGAGAAGGTTACGGCCGACCAAAGAAGACTAGGTCCAGACTAAAGCCGACCAAGTCTCGGACGAAGAGTCTAAGAAGGCCACAACTGACAAAGAGACCTTAACTCTAAGTCAAAGAGTCTGACCAGGTTTAAGAAGGTTACAACCGATCAAAAAAAAACCAAGTCTAGGCTATGGTCGACCAAGCCTCGAATGAAAAGTATAAGAAGTCCACGACCAATAAAGAGACCTTAGGTCCAAGACAAAGAGTCTGACCAGGTCCAAGAAGGTTATAGCCAACTAGAGAAGACCTGGTCTAAGATACGACCAACCAAGTCTTAAACAAAGAGTCCTAGAAGGATACGCTCACGAAAAATATTTCCGAACCACATTAAGAATTTGTTGTTGATGACCTCCATCACCAAAGTCTTGGGGGACTACAGTTTGGGGAAATTTTTCACGATGAGAAAATTGTCTAAAGTTCATACCCTCTTTAAACCAAGCACCCGATTAAGTTGGCTGAGTAGACTAATTTGAGAAGGCCATTGATTGGGCTAAAAAGGTCTAGTTTGACCAAGACTAGGACTTGTCCAACCAAGACTAGGATCTGTCCGAGCAGGGTCTATCCAACCTGGACCAAGACCTGTCTGACCAAGACCCGTCTGACTAAGACCTGTCTAACTAGGACCAAGACCTGTTCGACTAGGACCAAGATATGTCCAACCATAACCCATCCGACTAAGGCAAAGATCCATCCAAGCAGGATCTGTTCAACTAGGACCAAGGTTTGTCCTACCAGGACTTGTTTGACCAGGACTAAGATTTGTCCAATCAGGATGCGTCCGACCCAAGACTAGGATTCATTCGACCAGGATCTGTTTGACTAGGATCTATCCGACCAGGATCCGTCTGTGTTGTATTTGTTTAACTTGGCCAAAGCAATCATGAAGGAAAACGCCGACAGGCAAGATGGTCAGATCTCGACCAGATCACACAGTAGTGGGTCATACCTAAAGACCATCATGTGGCACCATGTCAGCCCTCCGTTGGGCAATCCTCCTTCTTCGAAGATTGTGACACCTATCGCTGAACTCCTAGATAATAGGCCAAATCGGTCCACACTTAGATCCAAGCTAAACTCTATAAATAGAAGCATCAACTCCACCACAAAGCTACAAGCATTCTTCCCTTATCTACTCTGCCTTTCCCTTAGTTCTTCCCCTTCAAAACACTAACTTGAGCATCAAAGTGCCCTTGGTAGTTACCAAACTAGTGTCTTCTTACTCCGAGGCCTTCTTTCCTCTTAT
>CAMOHE010026470.1:34517-55995 GCA_946598075.1 Artocarpus hirsutus | reverse complement strand
AAATCCAAATCCAAGAAAAGATTGAAACGCGATATTGCCTATGATTAGTCGTGACAGAGATGGATCCCTGATGATCCATGTTTTTGCTTTATTCACTTGAGGGAATAGGGGAATTGTTGTTTTGCCGGATAGGGAGTATGTTTTTAATTTCTCAGGCTTACTTGAAAAGCTAAGCTTTGTATCTTCTTTAGCTAGAAGGACTCTCTACACTCATTTTTGTTTATATTTCTTTGACAATCAGTATTGTTTATATGATGCGTTACAATTCTAATATTTACTGGGTCCTTTACATTTTTTTTTTGTTAGATACTGCATTAAAATTTAAAATGAAGCATAATGTGGATTTTCAATTTGCAATATATTCAAACTTGTTCTTCTGTCATTGAATATAAGGTTTTTTTTTCCTTCTTTTTAAATCTACTTTGTGATGTCTTTGTGCTCTTTTTGTCGTTTTTCTGTCCTCGTTTTTAAGGTATCGTTCTTCACTTCTGTAGAATAATGTATTTTTTCGTCAGGGTCGTTTTATAGTTTTCTCTACGTTGCAGTCATTTACTTAAAATTTGTAACGCTTTGAGTATGGTATGGCAATGTTGATTTTATTTGATGTTGTCGTTTATCCAATTCTCCTCTTTATCGTCCGTATTGTTTAATTTTGTAACCTTTTTCACGCTGTCGTTTGTTTAGCATATGTTCGTTTGGCCTATGTCTTCGTGGTCACCAAGGATTGTTTTTGCTTTTGAAGTGTCTCGCTTTTTAGTGGTGGTAATCGTTTGTTATGTCTATTATGTCAGGTTCTCGCATATTCTAGTATCTGATATTGTCTTTAATGTTTGCAGTATTTTGTCGTTTTTACCAACCTTGTCGTTTTAGCATGTTGTCGTTCTCAAGAGCCGTCTCACCTGCTACGACACTGCCGTTTTGATAATATTGTGGTTTTTCTGCAGCACGTCGCTCTTTGGTTTTGTTCAGTGTCTCATTTTTTAGGACGGCCTGTTTCTTTCCTTTTTTGTTTCTTTCTTTCCTTTTTTTTTTTTTTTTTTATTACAAGCAAAAGGCTGAAAGTTTTATACTGCCGTTTTTGTCTCGGCCACGTTGTTTTGTGAAGTGGGATGTTGTCGTTACCTCAAAATCTGTTGTTTTTTGGAGTTTGTTGTTTCACTTGTGATGTAATTGTTTCTATAATTTTTCTTTCAAAATGCTCTGTTTTCTCCGATTGTGGTTTTTATGTTGTGCTGTTTTCTTTTATTTTAAGTTCACGTTTAACATCGATTCATCCATTTATTTAAATAGTGCCGAGAGTTTATTTCAACCTCTAATGGACAGTATACCTGGCAACTGGCACCTGGCACCTAACCTATTACCGGTGACTTAAAAATTAGAACTAAAACATTATAACATGTTTTACATTGTAATATATGAAGATCTATATTGTAATAATTGAAACTAATAAGTTTTAACAACGTTCTCAAACTAAGCCTAAAATAAAAGGTGGTACGACTGTGAGCCTCAATCAGATTCAATGATCCCCCTACCAAAAAGGACCTTTCAACGAAGTGTTTTTCTTTTTCTTTTTTTTTTTTTTTGGGAAGGCGCTTTTAACAAAGTTGGAAGCAATTGAAAAACACCTTACACCCAAAACACCTATCAGCGATCAAACAAAACCGAGACTGGAATCGGAAGATCATTTTACCTTTTTGCCCTTCACCATGACATAATAACTTGCCTACAATAGGGAAACATTTGTTTTGCATATTGGACCAATTTTTTATATTAAAATCTTTAAAAATTTTTAAATATGTGTTTATTTACCTCAAAATTCAAATCAAATTGATTTTTTGAATCTAAATTTTTAGAGTTTTACTCTCCCATTGAACTCTTTAAGCTTAGATATATTTATCACATTAAGAGCTGTAATTCTCTCTTTTATTTTTGAAAGAAAAAAATCATAACTTCTTTATTTGATATTTAATTGGGACAATTATTTCATTACATTCTTAATAAAGAGAGGTATAAATCAAGATCTATATTGTATATTTTTTGAAATCATAAACATTAAAATTTTGTTAGATTTCTTAATAAATTAAAAAACTTTTTCTATCATCTATCTAAACACAAATTTCAATTTTATTTCCTATTTAGATTAACATTTCAAATGCACGTCCAAATGTCAATTCGGATAATAATTCAAATGACACAACTTAAGTCAAAATAATCCAAATCAACACAATTTCAATCTATTTACCAGACAAACCCACACAGTTTTAGAGGCCTCTTGCGTCACCGGCCTAATGGTTACAGGCACAAGATGGCACAAATCCTTTTTTTTTTTTCCTTTCCAAAAAAAGTGAGAAATAAATTGACGAGTGATACGCTCATATCACATATTGCTGGCAGTAAAAATTAAAAAGCAATTTATTTCAAATGAGTCACATACATCAGAGATGAGCGTCAATTTCTTTATAAAATCATAGCCAAACTAGAAGGGTGGTGGAAATTGAAAAACACTACTTGTCGGTTGCGGCTTCCTCCTTCTTCTCGGACAAGTACCTATGCACAAGAAAGAAGAAAAAAAAAACATTACATTCCATTGTTTTTATGAGTCAGACAAGAGCGTGATTAAACTTTCAAGGACCAAGTGCTAAAATATTCGAACGAATAAAAGAATACACTGCAGAAAAGGAACTACACCGGTTCAAGAAATTTTTAGTAACTTAAACGGTGTAGCGTAAAAGAGACAAGTCAATGTGATCTCCAATTTTGCCACTAAACAAAAGGCATTAAAGCAAGAGTAGGAAAAGCTTGAATACACAGTGCTATAAGTCCTTGTTGTATTTCAGGTTTTAGTGGCCTACCCCTGACCCTTTGCCCAGCGCGAGAGTTGATACAATTGTACGGTTTCGTTTGAGGCATGGCACGCCAAAAGAAGATAGTTGCGAGGCTGTACCATCCATGCAAATCTCATGAACAATGCGGAGTAGACACACATTGCTGCAGGGAAAAAGAAAAAAGAAAACTCAGGTGAGCTTATAATCTCTATCTAACATTCGCCATAAAGTTTATACACATTCTTAAAACCAGTAATTTTGAACCTGCTGTCATGTTTCCAGAAATCATTTCTGGAGGCTTGTTCATGTCTGCCAACCCCTGTCATGTGGTTAAGATATGGTCAGAGACTCGGCTAAAAGCAACAAACCATGAAATTAAAATCTATTATACTCAAAGTTAATTCATGTGTTAACTATTGAGCCGTCGTAGCAAAGCATACCGCAGCAACAAATCCCCAATTAGCAACAGGCCCCCAAAAGTGAGTTGTTTTGGGACCAACAGGACTGTTCAAGAATGCTCGGAATGAAGCCATGAAAGAAACCTTCCTTCCAAGTTCTGCACAAGCCAAAAGCAGAAAAGTTAACTAAAGATCCAATGTCGAAGAGAATACACAGAACGAAGTATATGAACATTTTCTTTGATCCATTGAACAAGAGAAAGCAAAGTACTCAAGTAACCCTATTCCACCTTATCCATCTAATATGTATCACAATACACACAATCTCTTCAAACCGTGGTTGCAAGCATAGCTTACCGAGGCCTTATCGATAAATCCACAGGCGTACAGTTCAAATACCCCACTAGTTTTTTTTTTTTTAATTATTATTTTTTAATGTTAATAATAGCAATCTTCCTCCTCCATTTCACGGAAGCTGCTAACCAAAGCTCAATAAAAATGCAATCCTGATATAAATTCAGATATCAAAACAATAAAAAACGATGCAATACATGACAAACCAGATGTATCCCCTATTCAACTCATTTTCACACAATCAAAAAACCAATTCAGAAGAACTTGAAACCATAAAAATAAGGACATTTCACGTCAGATTTCTCATCAAAGATGGAAAAAATTTCCACATGAATCCACAAACAAACAAAAGAATTAAAGGAAAAGTAAACTGAAGACAATACGATTCGAGCTGAAAGTCAAAACCTAAAATTTCTCCCAAAAGATAGGATTTTTACCCAAAAAGAAAAAAAGCGATCCCAATCCAGAGCTGACCAAAACCTAAACCTGGTTTCGAATTGTTTAAAGTAAAGAAGAAGAAGTGATTAAGCTAATCAAGGATTGAAAAATGTACCTTGTACAGAAAAGCTGTACGAAATCGGCGATATTGGGAGGAGAAGAAGGCTCTTGCTTTCAAGGACGGTTGACGAAGATGTATTCTATTGAATTTTTGTCCAATTTATCCTATTAAAAAAAATTTATTCGTCAGGCTGAAGCAGTGTACGTAAGGGACAGAGGAAATACCGGTATCGTCCACTCAAATTCTGCCACGTTTCAAAGTAGGACGCTTTTGTGTTTGATTGGAGGGAAGGAAAATTTAAAAACGAAAAAAAAAGGGGGTATATGAGCCAAGTAAAGGCAAGCAAAAGCTAATTAACGAAAATTGAGAATAACATTAAAAAAAACAAAATTAACAATAAGAGAAGGAAATTGAGTTACATATATGTGTGTGTGTGTGTGTATCACTCATTCTTTCATGTGTTCTTTTTTTTTTTTTTTTTTTTTGATAATGTGACTTCATGATTAGAGAGATTTAAATGAATAATATTTTAAATAATAGATTTTAAAAATATATAGAACAAATAGCAAATGTTTTTACTTTTAGTAAATAGATAACTAGTAAATTCACTACTTATTACAAATACTTTTAACACCTGCTCTTCATTTACAATTATTTTTTTTAAAAGTGCATTTACTACAATATCCTTTTTTTTTTTTTGTATTTTTATAAAAGTGCTCTTCATTTACTACAATTAATTTTGTGCCTTGTGATGTCCATGAGAGCTAAATGGCACTATTTTATTTGTGATGTTTAGAAATTGCATAACATTTATTGAAAACTAGACGAATAATTTATTGGTAGAATTTTTTTATTACACAAAATAAGAACGAACTCGCAAACTCCCCCAGAGTCCCACTGAATATTAAGATTTGAATTCAGAAAATAAAAGATTATAACATATAATATTGATATGATTTGATATATAAAAATATGCAAGATCGCAGGGTACCTGGATTCATATCTCAACTCACTAAAAAATAGTATTCAATACACAGTAAAAAACAAATGGTAATTTTAGAGGGAATGTGACTGCTCTCATTAGTAAGAATGTGATTAGAAGTGAGCGTCCATGGCATTTAATGGGTTGTACCACAACCAATTCAATCCAATATAAACAATCCTATTTAACCCTAAGGGGATATAACCTTACTACTAACAAAATCAGTAATACCTAATCTAAGAAATACACTAGTATATATTATATTGTGGCCCATAATTTTATAAGTAAGGAGATTATAATCTCATAGAAACGAAATAGATTTTTCATCCAACACCATATTAGATCTCTGAATATTAAATCAATTTATGTATAATCAATCATAAAAAAAAAAAAAAGAAAACATTAACCCAGACATTACACGTGGCAATGTGAATAGTAGTGAATCGAACCAAGTCCAAAAGCAAGTCAAATCAAAGTGCAAGTCTTCAATACTATAGAGGGTAAAATTATAGTGTCAACTTTTGGGTTCAATGACCAATTCGATAATCCTTGATGCTAAGTCCTTAGCTTAAGATCGACCTAGTGCCAGAGCAGGAAAATAAAATGCGGAAAAATAAAAGAGGAGCAAGATTTTGTAGTAGTTTGGTGGGAGTAACGTCTACTTTCGTGTTTGTGTTTACACTATGTATGGAGAAAAAAGTACAACGGAGTTTTAATAAGCCCCACCCTGAAAACTAAGATCACAATGTCACGTTGCATGCCCACAAAGTCAACAGCCAAGGCAAAAATAAAAGATTAGAAACTTGAAGCAAGAACTGAAAATTGGTGACTTTCTTTAAGAGTATTAGCTAAAAGCTACACAAAATGAATTGCACATAATCAGATATGATTCAAAGAATTAAATATCAATGTGTTATTAATGTGTAAAAATATCAACGTGTGTAAGGATTACAAATCCGCTATCAGTCATCCAAATACAAACTTCTTTGCAAAAATTTGCTGCTGTGGCTCCTTCAAAGAATCAATATTTAGAATTAAGTTCCAGTTCTTCCCTATAAGTAAACATCACCTAAAAAAATCATAACCGCTATGATGCTTCGCAATAATACAAATCTACTAAGTATCATCCTTTTTCACCTCAACCAAAAGGGTGGCAAACCAGATTATCCTGGTTGTTTCATTGGTTTGGCAGTGTTCACAAATGTTGCACTTTTATTGAACCCTTCAAGCAAAAGAATCCGAACAGCTTCTATTCCGTCTTGGAATGTAAAATTCAACTGCAAGTAATTCATTCCGACTTAGAAGAAAAACAAGAAAAATTACCCCAGCAACTAAAGCCCAGAACCAGAATAAACGTAATTTTCATGTAAAATGGAATATGTAAAAATTTCCCATACCTCTTCACGTTCTTGTCTATTGAACGGTCGAAGGACAAAGTTAACTGGATCCATCTTCCCAGGGGGTCGTCCAATGCCTGATAATTCACCCCCATATTGATGAAATAAGCATATAGAGCAATGGGCCACTATGATAATAATTAATAGTGTCTTCGGGGACATACCGATTCTCAAACGCGGAAAATTACGATTCCCTTTAAAATGATCAATGATACCCCTCATCCTACAATTCAAAGAAAATCACCAACATTGACCTTACACATTAAATTCTCCTCTGAAATATCTGAAGCATTTTATGAGCTAAAACAAATCAAGACTGACAAAGAAGCCACTTTTTCTTCTAAGAAAAAAGAGCAGCTATATTTAATTCATTGATAAAAGCAAGAAAAATGCTTCTGAGAATCGTTATAAAAGCCAGTAGCACCCTCAGACTTCCACTATCAATGTAAGCAATGACATATCACTTGTAGAGGGAAAATTTCATGAATGAATCCATTAATTCTGATGTTAGGATTCAAACATTGATATAAAGTACTTGAAAGGCAAAACATGACTGCCTCTCAACTCTTGCCCAGGGAAGAAAATAAAGCAGCAATGATAAGGAAATTGTTCACATGGTATGGTCTCTTGGAAATCGCACAAGATCATTAACAAACTAAGTATATGAGATATGCCAAACAAGAGTACAGTATCACCAACTTTTCATGCCTAAGTTATGGACAATAGTTGATCTTTAGCAATGAAGACATTGTGATGTAAAGAGACGGAGAAAAAAAAAAATTACCCGCTGTGACCTCCGTGTCCACCCTTTGGCAACATTTTCAGTTTTGCAAAAGGCAAATCTAGATCGTCGTAGATCTGCAGAAATACAATCACAAAATTTAAAGATTACAAATTTAAAGAAGAACCTCATATATGATTGAATCTACAAGGGAGAAGAAACTATACCACAAGCACTTGCTCATATGGAATCTTGTAATACGAAACTATTGCTCCAACCTTCACAAATGGTTTGAAAACCATGAGATTATAATAGAGTCAACAGAAAAATAAAGAAAAACATATAAAGGGCCCTTGACCCCCTACAAATGTAAATCTATCAGAAAGCTTACTTACAGACTCACCGCTTGAATTCATGAAAGTTTGTGGTTTGACAAGCATAATCGGAACATCTCCAATAAAACCTGGATTGCAGAACCAGCTCTATGAAAATCATAATCTGGACATCTAAATCAAAGTACAGTTTATAAGATTGTTCACCGCATAAATAATTTATGAAAAAATATGCACAAACTTCCATATTCATAATCATTAACCAGACATCTCTTTAAATTCAACGGGGTCCAGATTCCAGATTATAAAAATTTCTTTTAAAAGGTAATTACAAATTCATTATACTACTTTGCCCATCAAAATTCCATAGTTTCCTAAATAAATAAACAAGAAAATACTTAGAATTGGTACGTTCTTTTTGTTCAAATAAAATCAGCAATAAAACAATTTCACATAAGTCTTCTCAATATTAAAAAAAGGAAAAAAAACAAACCTTTTCCCAATAGAGCTCTGAAAGAAACACTGCTGATAGATATTGCCTCAGCTTCAGCAATGGCATCAACCAACTCAAAACCAACCTGCAAAACCTCAAACCCTATAAATTTAAGACCTTGAAAATCAAAGCAAAAAAAAACGCCTAAAAAATTCGAAAGCAGAGTTTTGTACGGACGTTGTGACGAGTTCCATCATATTTCTTGCCGGGGTTGCCAAGGCCAACGACGAGCCACGGCTTGACGGGCTTCTTGGGCTCCACCCGCGCCACGCCAGCGGACTCCATGGGAGCTGCCGCCGAGGCCAAGCTCGACAACCGAGACAGTCTCCGAACAGGAAGAGTTAAGGAGAGAGATGGGATTAGGGTTTCTGAAGGAAGAAAACGACGGCGAAAATTCGAAGAATGGATGAAGGCGATGGGTGAGAGTGAATTGCAATTTCCTAAAATTCTCATATTTAAAAACACAAATAAAAAAAGGAAGAATAAATTTTTAGACTTCGACTTGGACTCGAATTAGTCGACCGCGGCGTCAAAAAGGGGCGAGTTTCGGTTTGTGATGGTCGGTTGTGTTTGGGATTAGACAGTATTCTGAAATCGACGGTTAGGATCAAACGGAATCGATCGGAGGCTTAGATTTAAAAGTTTACACGTATATATTAGACTAGAGTTGGAGAGCAGGGATGATAATGGGGCGGGTTTAGGACGAAACAGACTGGTTGTTAGGGTCGATAATTTTAGACACAATATAATGATATGATATAAAAATAAGACAAGATAAATAAATTTAGATTGTATATTTATTAATTGGGTTATAAATAAATTGACATGAATAACATAAAAATAAACAGGCTGGATTCATGTTAACACACCTAACACGCCTTAACACGTTTAATTAAACGGACCGTAAACGTGTTGATACTGTACGACACGATTCGTCTATTTATAACACATTTAAACTTAAAAATAAAAATATTTCAAATATTTGTAATAGGTTAGTATTAATTAGATATTGTGTATTTGTTAATTTTTTTATTGGCTTTTTTAATTTTTTAATTTCTCAATTTTTTTAATTTTTAGTTAACTGGGTCATAAACTTGTCATATGGGTGTTGTTATCGTGTCAACCCGTCACGGCACGTTTAAAAATTGTGTTAATTGTGTCGTGTCATGTTACGCGTGTCATAGGCTTGTCGTGTTTGTTTGCATTTTTGATACATTTATTAATCGTGTTATATTTGTGTTCGGGGTAAACGTATCATACTATAAATGTGTCGACATGAACACGACATAAACACATTTATTGCCACCTTTACGGTTTTGTCAATATGAGGTTTTTTTCGTGAGGAAAAATAATCCCTGTCCCAGAATCGGTGTACTCATGGGACCGTTTTACTACTATTAGTTATTTAGATAATAAAAAAAATAGATAAATAATTAAATAATTAACACACTATAGAACTTCAAGTTAAAAATAAAACAAAATTATATATTTCTGAATTTTTACGAATATTGCGTAATATAACTTATATTATAAATATACATAGTATATTATAGCATGTTATATATAACATATTAAATTAAAAATCAAAACTGATTCTACTGTTAGATTAAAATTAATATGATATAAGTAATTTGGACAGATAAAAGAGATATAAGGTTGAGAAATTTTAAACCCGTCACCGTCCTTATAACTTGTGACAAGTTAAACCTTCAGCCTATTTGCAACCCTAACCTATTTAAAATTGGATTTTTCCTGCCTCATTTGAGGTGGATCCCTGCAGATAAAAGAGTTTATGGGTAAAATTACTATCTCTAGCTAGTTAGAGGTGTTTGACTGCTTTGATCCAATAGAGCATTTTTATTCTTTTTATTTTATTTTTTCATTTGGCATATGGGTTCTCATATTTTTAGGAAAGATTCTTATTATTATTATTATTATTTTTTTTATATATGACACTTTTGTGCTCATTTTGAAAATCTAAACAATCGGATCTACCACATCAAAATTTCTTAGCAGAAATAGGAAAATCAATTTTTCGTAGCAAAAAAGTTCCTATTTCAAAAATAAGTGGTCCGCAACCTCCTATTTTCCTGGTATTTGAGTCCCTAATTTAAAAAAAAAAAAACTAATAACTGAGTTTGCAAACTTTTTAAAATTTGGTGTCTTTCATAATGATTATTATGTTTTTTGTTTTTTAAAATTAGGATAACACAATTATGAATAGGTATGCAAATGATTTCATAAAAATTCATGTCTGAGAAAAAATTTTGATATAAAAACAGATACATAACTTAGATAATAACATAAAACGTAAAAAGAGAAAATATTCTCTTACGATTTTCGAACTAAGAAGAAGAGGAAAATAAATTTCCATAGTATATATATCATAGTTAATCTTGTCAATGTGTATATGTTATCGGGCTACACAGATCAAACGGAATACAACACACTTAATAATCTTGTTAATCATATAAACTTGCTTTTATTTGTAATTCCAACTACCAAAACAAATTAAACATTGCACTCTTTTTCTGCTCAAATTAAACATTGTACTTGAACACAATATTTCATTACACAAATACATATTACTAGTGCTCACGTCCACAAAAACATTGCTACATATATACACACACACAAAAAAAAACGTAAACACACAATATATATATATGTCTGTGTGTGTATGAGCCATGCATGCATGCATGAAAACTGAATATGATAAAAACGTAAACATAAACAAAAACACACACAATATATGTGTGTGTGTGTGTGTGAGCCATGCATGCATGCATGAAAACTCAATAAGATGGACAAGAAGGCATGCTTGAAGCAATAGGTGCACGGTAGTTCCAAACTGTTTGACAACGGTTAAAGATTTCTGTTTTATTGGCTTTGTAGGCCGGCTTAAATACGATCTTCTTCGTCAACTCTTGGTGGCAAGGCCAACCCAGAATTTTCACCAGGCGGCAACAGCAGTTGGCGCTCACCGTCGCAGTGTTGAACACTACCGCGTCTGATATCTCCAGCCCACGACTCCCAATCTTGAGGCGGTGGCGCGGGCCCCGCACGGCCTGCCGGTAGCATTAGCATGACCATTGCGAGAGCAACAGTTCCCAAAAGGACAACCATTGATGATGAGGTGTGTATTTGGAGCCTTGCCATTAGTAAATTTTTGGATTTTGTTATTTGGTCAAGGCAAAAAAATAGAGCACTACTATACGAGTTATGGGTGAAGAAAATATGTACATATAGGCTTATGGTAATGGCCAAAGAGGAGTTAAAGTAATTAAGGAACGGTAATTATCAATTAATCAATTCTTAACTATCATGTAAGTTTAATTTTCTTTGTTCTCATTTTATTACTCTCAGAAAATAACACAGAAAAAAATTATGTCAAAGAGTTAGGTGTTTGTTACATGGTGAACTTTATTCAAACGTACTGAAATCTCTGCTAAAATTTTGTGGTCAACAAATATTGGAAGCTGAACAAAAGGTTTCTAATAAATAGAAAAGAAGTTTTAGATGAGGCTTATCAAATTAAAACAAAAACGGAACGATAAGCATTGTGATGGTGGTGTACGTTTTGTATTAATTTGAGGCAATTTAAGGCACGACTATTTCCGTTCAATATAAAAGGGATAATGTTTTGACACCATAGACATTACCATTAATCTATACAATGATATCTCTAAGATTCAAATCCTCTGTCCAACAGAGGCCAATCACTTCTCTCTTGACACATTATTTAAAATGTTTGAAATAGTATCTAATTAACCTTTACATGTTTTTTACTATATGATGATATGATCTATTGGATACCATTTGAGATACAAAAAATTAGATAGAGGATTTGCTGAAATTATCCTTGATAGAAGCCAAAATAATCTAATAGATTACCATAAGCAGCCTTTCAGATTATGTCGCCGGAAATCCAGATTTATGTCGCTTTTTTCAAAGCAAAACACTGCTGTCAACTGCTGGCACGGGTCACCAAAGTAATCTGACGGAACCTACTAGATTACTACATAAAGTTGACACATATCACTAACCATCACAAAATTTAGTACCATCTGTGCTCCACTGAATTAACTCGTGGAGGCATCAAATGCATGACCAATACGACAACAGGTCATCCCCCAGATTGCACGTTGTTAAACCAATAAAACGTCAAAAAGAAACTTTCTCTAAAAAATTTCTGCTTCGTAACATATGTTACCCGCTAGAGGAATGCTAATAGTACTTTTTTTCTCATAATATTCTCACCAACCTTCACACTACTAAAAACAAAGCAAATATATATATATATATATATATACATATATATATTCACTTTCCTCTAAAAGGAAAAAAAATTATGTCGTAATCAAGAATCACTTTGAACGACCTATAAAGCTTTTCCAAACAAATGCAAATCGAATTAATCAACAATTGCTATTGCTAGACAACCCAAATCCAGTTTAAGCCCCTATAACTTCACAGACGATTGCCCATTTAGGATATGACCTTAACTAGCATTTCCTTGTAAAAGCAACCAATCTTTCAAACATTTGGCTTGTTCTGCCACCCATTTTCTCCATCAGCTGAATAGGGATGGCGACTCTTCCTGTATCCTAACTCTCTAGTGGAATCATATTTTGAAGGCGTAGTATTTATGGAGCTCCACTTTTCTTGAGACCAAGAAGGGTGATCATGCCTTGTTGCTGGAATATGTTCTTGAAAAGCATATTTGTAATGATGCTGGAGCATACTTGAAGTTAGAAGGCAGCCTACGCATCTTGCACTTTGAAGAAGGGCCCGAGCCTGTCCAAGTGCATTCAAGGATTTGTAAGGAAATCCTCGAAATCAGGCCCAAATTAGTAGAGTTTGAGGTAGATTCTCTAAGTCTCGTCTTGAGTGTTGTTTAAAGGATTTGATTATATGCCTCTTCTATCAGTTGTAACTTTTGGAAAGAATGATTGTGTCACTTCTACATTATGTAATCTTATATTTTTTTTAAAGCAATTTGTAACCTTATTTTGACATAGTGAGAAATAAAATTTATATATTTGAGTAGTACTTTATATAATGACTGTCTATTGTGTAAATATGTAACAATATATCCTATATGTATGT
Source organism: Artocarpus hirsutus (assembly GCA_946598075.1). NCBI lineage: Eukaryota > Viridiplantae > Streptophyta > Magnoliopsida > Rosales > Moraceae > Artocarpus > Artocarpus hirsutus. The sequence continues at coordinate 42,885 of CAMOHE010026470.1, read as the reverse complement.
GTGTGTGTGTGAAGTGTTCACATATAGAAGAAGTGCCTAAGTCTGTCGAGGTGCGCCTAAGGATTAGTAAGAGTGTCTTCGAAATAAGGGCCCAAACGAGTAGAGTTTAGAGTGGGTCCTCGTATCTGTATTTGAGTGTTGTTTAAAGGGTTTGAATATACCTCTTCCATCAATTGTAACTTTTAGGAGGAATGGTTATGTCACTGGTATATTATATAATTTTATATTTTTTTTAAGCAATTTGTAACCTTATTTTGGCATAGTGAGGAATGAAATTTATATATTTTGATAGTAATTTATATAATGATGTAAATATGTAACAATATATCCTATATGTATATGTGAAATGTTCACATATAGAAGAAGTGCCTGAGCCTATCTAGGTTCGCCGAAGGATTAATAAGGGATTCATCGAAATAAGAGCCCAAACGAGTAGGGTTTAAGGTGGATTCTCGAGTTTGGTCTTTAGTGTTGTTTAAAGGATTTGATTACAGCTCTTTTATTAGTTGCAACTTTGGGAGGAATAGTTGTGTCACTCGTACATTGTGTGATTTTATATTTTCTTAACCAATTTGTAACCTTATTTTGACACAGTGAGAAATAGAATTTATACATTTTGATTAGAATGACGTAAATATGTAACCATATGTGTGTGTGAGGTGTCCACATATAGACGGTGTCATTTCAAATGTAATTTCGAATGTAGTATAATTGATTATAAAGTATGAACTTGTTCTTGATCAATAACTAAAATTGCAAACTTTAATTTGATAATTTTCAGTGTTGTCTATTTTTATCAGTAGGACTAGGAGAGTAAATTTTTCTCTAAGTAACGACTTAAAAAATAAGAACATTTGTATTCATTTGAAATATATTGGATTGGCCCCAAATAAAATAAAATTAACATTCTATAATATTTTCCTTAAAAAGAACTCAATTAATGGTGGTCATTTGTAGACTAATCTTATACAAAAAGTTCAAAAATTATCATTATATAGACTTAATCTTAATTAATGAAAAAGTTCAAAAATTATTATTAATGTAATTATCTACTCATCATCATATGAGAGGGGAAAAAAAAAAGATTTTGATGAAAGCTAACAGTTTTAAACATGTACCACCTACAATGTCATGTTTGGTGACATGAATTAAAATTAAAATTTTTAGTTACTTATAAAGTTATCACATGTTACAATATCAAAAAATAAATATTACGATATAAAAAAGACAGACAATAATATTTTTAACTAAAATTATTTCAAACCATTTATTTTTAACTATTAATCCCACACAACCTGTAAGAGTTCCTATCGGGCAAGTCAGGGAAAAAAAAAAAAAAAAAAAGATCAGGCAGCTTTGATGAATTTCCGGGGCATAACGGGCTTTTTGCTCTTCAATAACCAGTCTAAACCGGAAACCACTAGGGGTAATGACGTAATTAAACAAACGGATTTACAATTGCGAGGACAAGAGACAGAAACAGAAAGGAGGAAATCTCGTAAAACGGAGAAAATGAACAAAGCAGGCGGCGGCGGAGGAATAGCATCCGGCGGAGCCGGAGGAGGAGGACCGACGGCGGCGGCGGCGGCAGCCGCAGCGCAGAAACAGAAGGCGTTGATGCAGAGGGTGGAGGGAGACATAGCGAGCATAGTGGACAACTTCAGCCACCTGGTGAGCGTGTCTAGGGTTAGCGTCCCGGACTCCACCGTCAGGAACTCCCAGGAGTCCTTCATGATGGAGATGCGCGCCGCCAGGATGGTTCAGTCCGCTGACTCCCTCCTCAAGCTCGTCTCCGAGCTCAAGCAGACCGCCATCTTCGCCGGATTCGCTTCTCTCAACGACCACGTCGATCAGAGGACCGCCGAGTTCGATCAATTGGAGGAGACTACTGATCGCTTGCTTGCTAGAATTGGGGACGAAGCTTCCGCTCAGCTCAAGGAACTTGAATCTTGTTACTATTCGTCTTCTTCTTCTTCTTCGCAATTGTCGCAGATTCTGTAAGAGAAACTCGAATTTGGGGATTTTGGTTCTGTAAGGTTCTCATGGCTTTGTAATGCACTACTTTTTATTGGATGTAGAAACTGAATTTTTCATGTGGAAATGCTAAAGAAACTAAATTTGATTTCATTAGTTGCAATGGGGAAGATTTGAGAGATTTTGGTATTCAAATTAGAGTTTCTTGAGTAAGAGATTTAGATATGCTTGACAACGTGTTCTCTCACATGTGCTATAAAATAAAAATAAAAATAAAAATAAAAATAAAAATAAATCTTATCGGATGAAGCTTTTATATAATAAGTGAGGGCATCTTAATTAGTTATAAGTCCCTCTATCTTAACTCTAAGCTGAGCGTTCGGCTCATATTAGGCCCTACCTAAAACTTTCATGCAGTAAAACCATTTTAAATTTTGGTTCAAACTTTTGGTTTCTTATTTTTGCTGCGGAGCAATGACACATGTTTATAGGTAATAGGAAGGCGTTCCTTCGGCTTATTACTTGAAAGTGCAAGAACAAGAGAATTTTCCTGTAACGAGTTGATCCTTAAGTTAAAAGGGTCGATGGTTAACTCATGATATTGACTCTTTCCCTTGCTTGAATGCAATTTGAATATTTGTCTTTGACATAGGAGAGGAGAAAAACAACCTTAGACTCTCAACTCTCAAGTCAACCCAGATGCAACATGGATAGATAAAAGAAATCCCCTTAAAAAAAAAAAAGAATATGCGTTTGGGAACGTAGTTAAGGAAAACATATACGAAAAACATTATAAAAAAATTAATCGAAACTGTAAAATTGCAGTTTCAATAGTGTCTCCTAACTGAGGGTCCATTTAACATGAAGCTAGTGTTATTTTTTTGAGCTCCTATCAAATTATTATGCATGATACATATTGATAAAAGAACAATTTTCCATGAACTTATCCCTCCTATATTATTCTACCATAATCAGCTTTAATTACCTTAGAAGAGTTAAACATTTGAAATTTAACAAGATGAAAGAAGCGCAAAACTAACGGAGCAAATCATATAATCATGAAAGAAACGAAGAGATGTTGAAAATTGTTAAATACAAAAGAAGAAAATTGGAAGATGGAAAGTTCCAGTACCCAGAGAAGATAGTGCAATACACAAACCACGTTACATCTTGCAATATCATACAAATTTAATATCTCATTCACTTTGTCAATCTCAAACTGTGTGTTTTGTCAAATGCACAAAAGGCGCAAACAGAGAGAAGAAGAAAGTACAGGGGAAAAAGACGATTGATGAAAAGAAATCATTGAAATAAGTTGAACTTCACATGAACCAAGCAGATGGAGGCAAAAGCAAGTGAATTGTTCCACCGCCTAAACCAAAGTGAAACCATGCTCTGTTTGGCGTTGCTTTCTACGAGATGTTTTGGCTTCTTGAGTTTAAAAACTGATTTTAAAAGTAAAAATTTAACCCTTCAAAAAGGTTAGCAGTTAAAACTAGAAATTGGGTTTTCTCAAGAAAAAGCACTTGTAATAAGATTTTAAAACTTCTACCATAACTACCACGAAAAAAAAAAGAAAAAAAAACACTTGTTCCATAGCTTTAATAAAGATTTTATAAGTGCTTCCTATTAATTTTATCACTTACAAAAAAATTCAAGCACTAACTAAAAAATCATAAGGGTTTTCGCTTTGTGTCTCTTCTTCAGCGTGAATGTCAAGCGGCACTTGTCAAAAGCCAAAACATATTCATCTGCAATGAAACGACATTGGCAAAATCACTATGAACTATGAAGACACTTTTGTAACTACCTGTAGTCCGTTTGATGTTTTATTTGTAACTGCAGTTTTAAGTTTTAAGAATTGTAGCATGTAAAGCTTTACACTGTATTAGTTGTTTGCTTTTTATTATAGATGTTGAAAGCTTTACACTATTTATAGTTATAACTAATGAGTTGAAACTAAAATGTTAAATAGAGACAATGAGAATGCAAGGTTGAATATTGTATTTCAATTAAATACATGGGATCATTTTATAATTTTTATCTATTTTGTTATTAGATTAATTACATAATTATACCTCTTAATTTTAACTATTATTCAGTTTGTCTATCTATTTTTAGAAACTTCAAGTACATCCTTTAAAAAACTTATTTCAATTTCATCCATATAAATACCAAAAATTAGGCAAAATAATATAATTACCCTTAAATAGTTGTCAAAATTTTTTTTTTTTTATAGATTTAAAGACATAAGAAAACCTCAAATAAAACATCAATTTAAAAAAAAAAAAGATCTTAAGTTTTATAACTTTTTCAATGTTAAAATATTTTTTAAAAATTTTTCTTAAAAAGAAAAATATATTCCGAAAACAAATTTAGCCTAATTAAGGGTATCTTTATCTTATTTCAATGTTTTTTCTATCAAAAAAGCTTGTGAGTGATAAAATTGAAACAAAATTTTCAAATTCAAAGGCTATTTTAATAGTTTCTAAAAATAGAGAAATAAATTTAAAAATAATTAAAACTAAAAGGCGTAATTATATATTTAACCTTTTTATTATTTTTTCAGTGTCAAAGGTTTTTAAGGGATTGATAATATGAAGCGACACTTTTCTAATTAATGAGAATGCAGGGTTGAATTATTTCAATTAGACGCATGAGACGATTTTGTAATTTTTACCTAATTTATCATTTATAGTTCATTTACAATAAATTTATCAAACTCCAAGACACCACAACTACCAAAAAAAAGGTGGATTCGACGTGTCATATTGTTATATTCGCACGATGTAACAATAAAAGTGATAAAATAATGAGACAATAGAGATGGACTCCTCAAATATACCCTGTTTTAGAGCCTGTCCAACAGAATATGCCATGCACGGTAACTTATTTTTACCTAATTTATCATTTATAGTTCATTTACAATAAATTCATCGAACTCCAAGACAACACAACTAGCAAAAAAAAGTGGATTTAATGTGTCAGATTGTTATATTCTTACGATGTAACAATAAAAGTGATAGAATAATGAGACAATAGATATAGACTCGTGAAATATACCCTGTTTTTGTCCAACAAAATATGCCATGCATCGTAACTTATTTTAGCATAATAACAGAATTAAGTTGGCCTCGTTATAAGTCGGCCTCGTTATAAGTCTTCCTCCCCTGTCATTAACTCTCATTATAATTTTTTTCAAAAAAAAAAAAAAAAAACTCTCCCCTTAATTAATTTTCCTCGTTCAGTCTCTCATGATTTCCTCCATTTAGAATCGTTTTGCCTTGTGACTCCGGTAAGTCTGTAAGTCTAATTTGCTTCCCTCTACTTGATTGTGCCTAAAACTTGGGTTTCTACTCTTTCTTTCTTTTCTTTTCCTTTTCCTTTTTTTTTTTTTTTTTTTCAGCCAACGAATCAACACAATATAAATAGATATAAGAGATTTTTTCTTTTTTTTTTAATCGTCAATGACAAAGAAGAAAATGGTGTATTTTGCCATCGAACATATTTTCAATGAGTCTAATCTTCTTCTTCTTCTTTTTTTTTTTTTTTTTTTGTCTCCGTAGCTATCCTTTCACTATTTAATTGATACATTATATAAACTTAATAACTAATCACATAAATACGACCTTAAATATGACGAGTAATTAAACAATTTATTTAGGTCTCAAAAATTGACCGAGCAAAAAGCCAAGGGGACAGAAAACTAGGACATCAAATATTGATTCATTTGCAGTACTTAGTTCCTATTTATGCAGTAAATTGTTATTGCTAGAATTTTTAATGCAACAGGCTCAAGTCTTGCCCTTCAATAAAGCCCCAAAATTCTTGGCTTTATTAAAAGTTCTATTAATTACTTGTCCTTTATTATTCTCGGTTACCCTTAGCAAAGATTAACTGGACTTGTTTTTTGGTCACTTCCTTAAAAAAAAAAACGCTACACGTTTCTTCTTATTAACTTTGTGAAAAACAACTGTTTGATTGCTTTTTCCTGGAAAAATGTCATAAATGCAATAAATTTAAACTCAATTGATTAAATTGTGCCATTCTTCTTGTGTGTTATGATGCATGGTTTCCATATTTACCATTTCGCCTTTGCCTATCCTGGTGAAATTTTGCCATACATTAAATTTTTTTTTAACTTTTTTAATTATTATTTTTTTCTCAGTTTTAGCCGAGTACTCATGGCTTTGATACCACCAACATTTTTAACCTCAAGGCACTTAAGGATCCTTCTCTGTATTACTCTCGTCGCTTTACCCGCTTGCTGGTTCTTGTTTGCACATAATAAAGGTTTGTGAGACTTGATTTTCAATTTATTCATTTAAATTCAGTTTGATCAATTGAAAATATTTGTTGCAGTTACAGAGCATGTGACAAAACATGAATCAAGTTTTGAGTTACAAATGGAAGACCCTGCAGCATGCGAAGAACTGAAGATTCGCCGATCCGATTTTCCTAGTGACTTTCTGTTTGGAGTTGGTACTTCCGCGGGACAGGTACATGTCTATTTGATCTTAAATCTATTTATAGGTAAAAGCGGAGCTACACATAGGCAAGGGTAGGTAGCCGCCCCTCCTCAAAATTTAAAATCATAAGCCCGCCTCTTTCTACTTATTTTTTCTGGCTCTGCCCTGTGCATATCCGATGCATTTATATCTGTCATTTGCATTGGAACTTTTCAGACAGAAGGCTCAGCCAATGAAGGAGGGAAAGGACCAACCGTTTGGGATTACCATGCTAGAAGATTTTCAGGTTTAGAGAATAAAAATGACCCTTTTCATTGTTCACCAAAATAATCACAACCATCTTTACATTAAGTATCAGGAAAATTTGCTTATTTGTTTGTTATTTGTTGTATGTTGCAGAGAGAATAGCAGACAGCAGCAAGTTTCCTATAGCAATCGATTCGTATAAGCGATATAAGGCCAGTAGAAGAAGTGTTTAGTCAGACAAGATTTAGGTAATTTTTTTTTAACAAGAATTTAACTTGTATATCAAATTTTTGTAGGAGGATGTGAAACTTGTGAAGGATCTTGGCGTTGACTCTTATAGATTTTCCATCTCTTGGAGTAGGATTTTTCCAAGTAAGGAATTTCTTCATCCAACAAAATTGTACTCAACATAAGTAGAAATTTATTTTTTTGGTCTATAAAAATCATGTTGTGATATTCAAATATAGATGGAACAAAAAGTGGTGGAGTAAATCAAGAGGGTGTAGATCATTATAACCGTCTGATTGATGAAGTAATCTTAAATGGTAAGAAGCTATCAGTTCTTGAATCCGTTACCTTCTTTTTTTTTTTGTTTTTGTATTTTGTTTTTTTTTGTTTTTTGTTTTTTTGTTTTTTTTTTTGTTTTTTTGTTTTCCACTCATGCAATTACCTTAACAATTTCTAAAAGCTCTGACGCAGGCCTCAAGCCTCTTGTGACGCTTCTACACTTTGACTTGCCACTAGCTTTGCAAGAGAGTTATGGAGGCTACTTGAATATATCTCTTGTGTAAGCAATTTTTCATAGAAGCTATGTTACATATGTCTGTGGGTTGATTTAAATGTCTGCCGGAAATATGTTTCTTGTCTCATATTTAGCCCTTTCAACACCAAGTTGTTAAAAACTCAATGGAATCAACTACATGATCCTCATATGCTTGGTTAGTGAAGTGTATTTTAGACAAATCATGTCTATAAAATAATTAAATCCACGTATGCCTCGTTAGCCAACCAAAGTGCATAGAGAGTGCATTTTTTTTCCTTTTCCTTTTTTTATTTTTTTTGGTTTTATTCTAGCGTGGTTTGTCTAAAATACCGTTAATTAACCAAACTTGTAAGGGTTGCATTGTTTATTTTGTTCAGATTTTAAAGAAATTGTGATGGAAGGGGCCAATGTGGCACTTTGTGATAGACAGGGTGGGATTTGTAACATTTTTTAAATTTGCAGACTAAAGTGGAAATTAATCCTATATTTGTCCTATATAAAGAAATTAGATACCATTGTAACCTATTTTTTTCTTCTATAGGAATGATTTCAAGGACTATAGTGAATTTTGTTTTAGTACATTCGGAGACCGGATTAAAAATTGGATTACCATAAATGAGCCAGCCGTTATTGCAATTTTTGGGTATGAAATTGGTTTAGCACCACCAGGGAGGTGCTCACTACCAAACCGGTCATGCCCATTAGGTGGTAATTCATCGACAGAACCTTACATTGTAGCTCATAACCTGATTCTTGCACATGCTGAAGCGGCTAGGCTCTACAAGTATAAATTTCAGGTAAAAGGAACCCTGCATTCTACCTGCTAATTTAATTCAGCAATTTCTTTGGTGGGGACTAAAAAAGATACCTATTGGTGGCTATCTGTCTCTACGCAGTCAGATCTGTAAAAAAAAAA
>CAMOHE010026470.1:23551-34497 GCA_946598075.1 Artocarpus hirsutus | reverse complement strand
TGGTTTGTCTAAAATACCGTTAATTAACCAAACTTGTAAGGGTTGCATTGTTTATTTTGTTCAGATTTTAAAGAAATTGTGATGGAAGGGGCCAATGTGGCACTTTGTGATAGACAGGGTGGGATTTGTAACATTTTTTAAATTTGCAGACTAAAGTGGAAATTAATCCTATATTTGTCCTATATAAAGAAATTAGATACCATTGTAACCTATTTTTTTCTTCTATAGGAATGATTTCAAGGACTATAGTGAATTTTGTTTTAGTACATTCGGAGACCGGATTAAAAATTGGATTACCATAAATGAGCCAGCCGTTATTGCAATTTTTGGGTATGAAATTGGTTTAGCACCACCAGGGAGGTGCTCACTACCAAACCGGTCATGCCCATTAGGTGGTAATTCATCGACAGAACCTTACATTGTAGCTCATAACCTGATTCTTGCACATGCTGAAGCGGCTAGGCTCTACAAGTATAAATTTCAGGTAAAAGGAACCCTGCATTCTACCTGCTAATTTAATTCAGCAATTTCTTTGGTGGGGACTAAAAAAGATACCTATTGGTGGCTATCTGTCTCTACGCAGTCAGATCTGTAAAAAAAAAATTTATTTGAGCAAATATATTACGGTTTCAAAACATATACCACCGGTGGTTGTTGGATGGGAGTTCCTGCCAAAGAAATCCCCTTTCCTCAATCACTCTCTAGATTTTGCCTTACTAGAAGTTGGTGGTGGAGTTTAATTTTTCTATTTCTTTTTCAAGGAAAAACAAGGGGGAGAGATTGGAATTGCTCTTAATACAAAATATTATGAGCCACTTACAGATTCATTGGCAGATAAAGCTGCAGCAAAGAGACTTATAGACTTCCATCTAGGATGGTTAGTACATTACCAATTCAAAATTTTCATTTTCTTTTCAAAAAAAATTAAACGTCATTTTTCTAATTCTTGTTCGAAAAAATGTGCAAATTATAAATTTGAACAATTAGGTTTGTGGAACCGTTGGTCTATGGAGATTATCCAAAAATTATGCGAGATCTGGTGAAGGGGAGGCTACCCATTTTCTCCGAAGAACAGAAAATGATGCTCAAAGGAAGTTATGATTTTTTTGGATTAAATTATTATACATCAGCTTATGCTCAAGATGTGCCATCTTCTCCTTCTCAAGTCTTGTACCATGGTGTAGATTCCTTGGCAACGGAAGTAGGTAAAGTCCATATTCTGCTTCAAATGTTATGAAAATCTTGAATAAATCAATTATAAGTTATTATTATTGTCGTTGTTGTTGTTCTAATAGTTTCTTGCCATTGATGTTCAAACCATTGCAGGGAAAGATGGAAAGCCTATTGCTCCCTTGGTTAGAAAATCCTAAACTCCCACATAGTACTATCATTAGAATTTCAATTTTCTGAAAGTAGTGAAGGAATGATTTTAGGGCCTGTTCTAAGAGCAGAATTATCCTAATGATTCTTTGAATTACAGGACATGCCAATCTTTCCAGAACAGCTACAGAAACTTCTGGAGTTTATGAAGCAAAATTATCAAAGTCCAAAAATTTACATCACTGAAAATGGTTGAGACTTTTTTTAACTATTGCTTCAATTTTGCTGCATATATATGTACACTATTTATATAGCTGCGTGTGTGTATATATGTATATATATTTATATAGTTACTAAGGCACATATAATCTACAACATGATCTAAAATGCTACAATTTTCTTTGTAGGAGCTAGTGAGGCAAGAGATGATAAACGTGGACTTGATGAAGCATTAAAGGATTTTCACAGAATATGCTTTGTTCTTAAACACTTGCACTTTGTCCGCGAAGCCATAGAGTAAGTCATCAACCTAGTTTAGCATCATAATCAAGGATTTATAGCCACTTTCTCACTTCTTCATCTTTGAATATAGAACGAATAAAATATCACTAAAAAAACTAGACTTTTATGTTGTGACTAAAATTTTGACTAAAAACAGTTACGACTAAAAGTTTAGTTTTTTGTATTCTATATTGTTTCCAAATTCTCAAAATTTTGTATTTGATGTTTTCTAACCCCATTTCTTGACGTATTGTTCCAGGAATGGTGTAAATGTCAGAGGGTACTCTTATTGGTCTGCATTCGACGTTTTCGAATGGGGTTTGGGATTCAAATTCGGATTTGGATTCTACTACATTGATTTGAATGACAACCTCAAGCGTATTCCAAGACATTCTGCTAAGTGGTTCAACAGTTTCCTCAAAGGTTACAATAACACCGCATAACAATATCAGCTTCATGTAATATGGTATTTTTACAGGATAGAATACGAAATGCAGTTAAGCTTTTAGTAACAAAAATATATAGCAAAGAGAATACTAAGAGGATCTGTTTATGAACCAGCTGCTGATATAAAGACGGTGTTTGGCTATACAGAAATTCATGTACAAATTAGTTTTTGTAATGTGGTGTTTGCTTGAATATTCTTTTCCATATAACCTGCATTTGCGATATACATAACATTAGAGTATCACTCTCTAATGTAAAAGATCAGTTTAATACTTGAAGAATCAAACAAACATTGGTAGTTTATTAATATGCTCAAGCTAGTGTGCTCACTAGAGTGGTTTTATTCATAAAAGTTGGCAACTAGAAAGGGCGAAAAGGAAAAAGAAAAAGAAATAGAGGAGGAAATGGGCAATTTTGCAGATTTTAATATGTAGGATTTTCATCCACGTGATTCAATTGTGTGATTTTGGGATGATATGGAATGCTTTGAGAAGAGGGCAAAGATAAAACTATTTCTAGCAGGGATGAGTTGGCAAAGTTCTTGAACGTTCTGGTGGATGGTTTGAAGAAGTAAAAGGACCAAGCGAACGAACGCCATGGTAAGGAAATTAATTTCTTGTGTGTCACACTACCGATTTGAGTGTATGTCGCAGATATGTAGATTGTTTCAGTGTAAAGTTATCCTTATCGCGGTCATGGATTGATACAAACTGGTTGAAGGGACTTGATAATAGTCAAACTCATGTCTCATATCACTACAGTATCCTCAACCATAAACGTAGTACTACAAGATCCCAAACCCAATAAACATCTACAATATAACCACCTTAAATTTAATTAATTTTCTTTCAACCGACCTATACTTGGAACCCATTTCCAGAATTCGATCAAAGGTTCCAAACATAGTCGACAATCCATCACATAAAGTCATGCTAAAAAACCTAAAATTATCAGAGAAAGGAATGATTGACCCTTAAAACACAGCCTGCCTTATATTATTGGCGGAGTTCTTCGATCTCCCGTGCACGGGCTCTGTGTTCTTCAAAGTTCCAATCTCAAACACTTTTCCACTTGCTAAGACCGTCCACTACTAACTCTCCTCGGCAAGATGGATTGTTATTTGGGTTTGAATTAACAAACACAAGAGAATCCAATTGTAATATCGATGTGCTTTGGGAGATTTTTGGTTCTCTTGTCGACCTAAATAGTTAAGATGCACAGTCTGGAGATCATGTTTCGAATTAAAAGTCTTAATTTTACCGAAAATAAACAATATGCAGTCGAAAAATAAATAAGAATAAAAGAAATTTATAGTGGTTTATCATCGATGTGATAGATACATTCTATTTTAGCCGTTGTAAAATAATTTACTATGATAATAAAGAAGTTTACAAGAAAAAAATTATACATTCTCTAGAATTTTTGTCTTCCCTCTCTAACTTTAAATTTCCGAGATAGTCACACACAATAAAAAAGCACAAGCTATCTATCTATGGGTTTATAAAGAATGGGTAACAAACTACCAAAAAACACAAAACACGAAGCCTAGCATGCCAAGAGGCACGGCCACAGGCTTTGGTTTGTACAGCTGTGTGAACTTCATTGTTTGCTAAGATTTTTTTCGCTTTGTGCGTGGTCGCGGAGTTTCTAGGCATGGCAGCGCTGCACGCCTGTGACTCAGCACGGCACACAAATCTTCTACCGCAAAGGTGTGCATTTGGGGTCAAAAAACCATTTTTTCTTGTGCTTTTTTCCTTTTCTTGCTCCTCCTTAGTCAAATTTTGGGCTGAGGGCTCCGTTCAGCCTCCCTTCCAACTTCCATGGTGACCTTACTCGAAAGGTCGATTTTCGAAATCCTCTATATTAGATGATATTTTGTAAGGCGTTGAATTTGGCTTCACATTTCTTAACAAATCAATATGGTTCTGGAAGACTAAAAGGTTACTGACTCAAGGTTTGAGAAGACAAACAAGCTTATGCAGAGATTCCTCCGCATTTTCAAAAGAAAAACTTAAATTAAATTTGGTTCTCTATGAACTCAATGGTCCAACCTGCCTTTGATACGAAATGTCGTTTCATTATCTTTTCAGCCCTTTTTAAATTTATTTTTTCCTAGCCTAGGTTTTTTTTTTTTATTAGTTATATATGACAACCTACCTAGAGAGCCTTCAGAATCAACATGGCATGGCCTCCATTGAATCTCAACCCCTCCCTCGATGATCCAATACCTATGAATGAAGAGTCGTACCAAATGTGATAAGAATACAGGCAACAATAAAACCTGGTCTTTGGTTCAAATTCCTCCAAACAGGAAATTAGTAGGCTGCAAGTGGATTTTTAAGATAAAAAGAACTCCTGATGGTGCCATTTCAAGCTATATGGCCAGGTTAGTGGCCAAAGACTTTAGCCAACTTGATGGCTTTGACTTTAGTGAGACATTCAGTCCTGTGATGAAGCCTGCAACAATTCAAGTTGTGCTCACCGTTGCTTTGTCAAAAGGCTGGCCAATACATGAATTAGCTGTAAATAATGCAATCCTTAACGGTGCAATTGAAGAGGATGTATACATGAGCCAACCTCCTGGTTTTTAAGTTACTAAAGGGACTCCTATAGTGTGCAAACTACATAAAGCTCTTTACGGCTTGAAGCAGGCCCCGAGGGCCTGGTTTGGCAAACTCAAAGGAACTCTTTAACAGCTTGGATTTCAGTCCTCTAGAGCTGACAACTCCTTGTTTTATAGAATCAATCAATATTCTTATTTGTTGATCATTGTATACGTCGATATTATAATAATAGGCAGCAAAGAGCAAGAGGTTTAGAGCCTTATCTCACTGCTAAATAAGGTATTCCCATTGAATTATCTCGGGTTGCTTCATTACTTTCTAAGGATTAAATGTTCACCAAACACCAAATGGCTTGCATTTATCCCAAGGAAAGTATATTAATGACCAGCTGGCCAAGGCTGAAATGCAAGATGCTAAAACTCTACCAACTCCGATGAACACTGGCCAACATCTTTCTGCATTTTTTGGGGATCCGTCTGAAGATGGCAAGCCATGCAGGAGCACAACTGGAGCCCTGCAGTATGTCACTATCACAGATCAGAAATAGCCTATTCAGTAAGGTCAGCCAATTCATGCAAAATCCTCTGACTACTCACTGGAAAGCTATGAAGAGAATTTTCAGACATCCAAAGGGCACCTCTAACTCTGTTCTACACCTCACCAAATCTCCTCAATTGAACCTCACAGCCTACTCGGATGCCGGATGACAGGAAGTCAACTTCAGGAATGTGTGTTTATCTTGAGAACAACATAGTGACATGCTGTTCTAAGAAGGAATCCGCCATTTCAAGATCAAGCACAGGGGCCGAGTATAGAACCTTTGCCAATGCCACTGCAGAAGTCTTTTGGTGTTCCCGTTGTAAACATTGTCTCATTAGCTATCCATCACAGAGCACGTCCTAGGCAGTGCTTGGAATGTTCTTGTACAGCCATCATTGTCATAGAAATCTTATCCACACACTCTATAAAGAGCAAAACATGTACAGTGTAATAGTCGAGCAATATATATTACAATTCGTTATTGATTGTTTTTCAATATCTTTCTCTCATTTTATTATAAATCATTTTTTTTGTAATGTCCCCATTTTTTTTTTAATCTACACGTAATCATATATGTAGAGCAAATAATTATACTGCCTGTATATATGTAATTAATGTACTTCTAATTTTCATTTATCTCGCTAATATTTGGAGTTAGTTTGAGTTAAGTGCGAAGCCATCAAAGTAGCTCTACTCTTCGAAGTGTAAAAGTAGATGAGCCTTTGTATAAGTCTCACTCTAAGAGTGTTTCGTGCTTTGCCTGAGAACGTAGTTTCACCGTATTGGCAAGTTGCCTTTTACGTTTATATTTTAACAGACAACACTTTAAATTCTGTAGAGGCTTGCGTATGGCCCAAGTGAGGCGGGTTATTAAAATTTAAGATGTTTGACACTGTTCTCCTTTAAACTTGTCACCTATTTGCAAATTTATTTTTTGAATTTTTTATTTTAGTAAGTTACACCCTAGCACATTTGTAGCAAATCACCTCTTATTGATAGTGATTTTAGTTTTTTTGGGTCTAAAATTGACATGTAATTTATTAATGAATAGTTGATTATTGATATGAATAATCATTTTTTATTTATTCTAGCTCAAATTTATTGTGATTTTATTTTTAATTAAGTTTTCAGGAAAATAAAAAAATTTGAATTAACTTTGTTTTGAATATAGATTTGATTTAATATTTATATAAAAAAAACCCTCTTATACCTTAATTAAAAAACCATGTGACATGTCAATATCATTCAAGAAATATTAAGGGTGATTTGTTGTATACTTGTACGTTCAGAGAACTTGTCAAAGTTAAAAAATTTAAAAAATAAATTATAAATGTAAGACAAGTTTAATAGTAAGAATGCCAGATACCATAGCATTCTTGTGCACGTCACCCAATTTTGAATATGACATAGCACGTCGCATTACATATAAAAAGTACTGTTTGTGTCCAAATATAACATCGCTGATTAATTTGGTTGCTTTCTGGCTCCTGCAACCTTTTATCAATTTATTACCTTTTCTCAGTTTTCCAACATTAAAAATTAAGAGTCAGGATGCTAATTCTTAAAAAATTTAGGGAGTAATGACATATTTACTTGCCTGAAATGGGAGTGAGGTTGGTGGACACTCAATCCAAGCAATAATATCAAATTATTATCTTATTCTTAATTTACTTATAAAATAAGATTAAAAAATACAAAAAAGCGTATTATAACTTATATTTATTATTTTTTTACCTTATATTATATTATAAACCCAATTGTTATTGACTTTATTATAATAAATATGTAGTTTATTCTTTATTTTTATTTATTTTCAAATTTTGGCAATAATATTTTTTGAAATAATTGCACAAATTACCTTTATTATTTAATTATTCTAATATTATATAATTATATTTTGATTGTGATTAACATTAACATAGTTAGTGTTCACTTAATTTTTATAATAAAATAATTAAAATTTACTTGAAGGGTGTATAAGTAATTTAAAACAGTATATTCTGATTTTAGATCTAAGTAAACACATGAAGGAAGTCTAGAGTGATTCTAAGTAAACATCTTATTATGACTTTGATTCCTTGCTTTTAATCAAGTTCATTCCGAAACTTGCCTATTCCGATTATGTGTAAGTAAACACACCATCAAAGTACTCAGAACCCTTCATTCTAATTATAGTGGGTGTGTGGAAGGGTGGTGGGAACTAGTGGTGAGAACCATTTTTACTGTAGCATGTAAGAGTTTTACACTGTAACAATTTTTATTATTGTTACTGTAACATGTGAGAGCTTTTTACTATTTATAACTGAGTTTGTAGTGAGAACTGAGTAGTGAAAACCATTGCCAAACACCCTTTAGTCTTCTTAGTGAATGAACGAGACAACAAATGTTGGCGGAAATGCAAGAAACGTAAGAAAAATTTAATAACGGGAAATATGTGTGTATATATAAATATATATTGTAGTTTATAGTTTATATGTATATTTATATACTGGCATACTGCGTTTTATAAGCTTATTGAGACTTAATACTATTCATTCATTCTGCACATTATTAAATAGATATCAGAATATTTTATGTCTGTATTAAATTCATACCTTAAACCTAGTTATATATATACACGTGTGTGTGTGTGTCTTTCGTTTTTTATTACGTTTATATTTTTATTTTTTTATTTGTAGTCATTTTGTCATTAAACTATACCGACATTGGCAACTACATGTATAAATTTGTTATATATATATTTGATTGGGGTCGGAATAGATAGTTTATTTTCCGAATAAATACAATATACAAAGTATATATATACAAATTTCCCAAAAATAAAAACTACAAACTATTTTTAACGAACTAATTCAAATTAATGAGGAAAATACTTCTTGATTAGCCTGAGAGCCAAAAAAAAAAAAAAAAAAAATACAACACAAACTTCCGTTCCTTAATGAAATTTTAACAGAGTTGGAGAAAAAAGTGGATATTATTTGTTGGCATCAATTTTAACTTCAATAAAAGAAAAAAATTGTTGGCATCATTTTTACTCTTAAAAAAAATCTTGTCGTTAGTTTTATTTATTTATTATGTTTTTACATCTAAATATTAACACCTTAAAAATGATCTCTGCCGTTTATTCTCCTATTGGTTTGTAAAACCCAACAAAAATATGTTATCAAAAATATGATAGAGACACAGATACTCAACTCAGCCAAGTAGGCAGATCATATTGATATTAGTGATCTCTAATTTAATTAAATCTTTCTCACTGGAGGCAGCTAAAATGCCTGGAAATTGTGTGGATGCAAAATTTCCGGATTCCTTGAAAAAGTTATCCACTTGTGCTTGCTTATTGTTTAAAACTAGCGGAATTAAGTGATTTTATTTATTTTTCTATCGTCTTTTTTATCATTTTGGTATGTACCTATGTTTTGATGAAATATCACATTAGTATTTCATTATTAGAGAATATTAAACGGTATCTTGTAGTTTTCAAAAATTCATTTTCCTTTTCATCAATGAAAGATAAATTAATTTCATAAAAAGATAAAAGAAAGATAAATACAAAAAATATAAAAAAGAATATATATATAATTTTTTATGCGTTTTATTTAATCTTTTGTTTTAATTTTTTATTTTAGTTTTACAACATTAATTTGAGTTTCATTGATAAAAGCGTAAGTAAGAAATTTCACGTCACACAACATAAGTCCAAAACACCAAAATTATATTTTATAAATTATAGTATTATTTTGATATTTTTCAAATAACAAGGTACTAACGTCAATTTTTCTAAAATGAGGATACCAAAAGAAACCCTTTTTTACTCTGGTTTTTCAACTGAAAAATTATTCGAAAGAGAATTACAAGATGTCTGTAATGAAATTGTTTTCATGTGATAAATTATTGCTTTATAAATTTTACGGAATTAACCTAAAACCTAACTAAATGGATTTGTTTTTTTATATAATATTTAGAGGTGTACAACCTTGTTTTTAATAAAGACGTGTAAATCTAATTAGTTAAGAGTTTCTAAGAAAGTGATCTTTTAAGTGTAAAGATAGTTATTTAAATGATACTAATAATAAGGAGCCTTAAGGGGAGCCTTAAGACTGTTGCCTTAAAGCCTTACTCTTGAGCCGTCATTGCTGTAATGATGATATTATTGTTACTTTGTTCATAACCCGTTTCTATATATATATATATATATATATATATATATATAAAAAGAAGCTAGCACTTGCAATTTTTATAAATTATCATTCTTACTAATTCACCCAAAAAATTAAAAAAAAAAACCTGTAATCTCTACTGAAGAAAATTGCCATAAACATTGCTATACATGGCATCTTTAGGATGTCCTCTGAGCCTTTTTGGGATTTTTATCATTGCTCTAATCATTTACTGCTTCTTAACAGAAGGTTAAGTTATGTGATCATCTTTGAATTTTATATTTATTTTAAGTTCACCATGCATATTTTTTCATCATCAATAGCTTCTTTTTCTTTTTTCTTTTTTTTTTTTTTTTTTTGCTAATAATTTTTGGACAGGTCTTGAAGGTGGGAATGTGAACATTAAGAGATCTGACTTTCCATCTGACTTTCCAAGTGATTTCTTATTTGGAACTGCAACTTCTGCCCAGCAAGTATGTATACATAATATTACATTCATGATTTCCTTTTAATATTATTCGTGTCTGTAAATGTATATGTATATGAATATATTGTAATGTAGAAGTATGTATGAACATATTTCTCTAATCTCAGTTGTACTTAATCAATATATTGATATACCGTTTTAGCTTGAAATATTAATTATATATAATAAAATTGTAAATAATTACAAACTACATAATTTAGAATAAGGACAGAAAAAATCAAAAAAAGGAAATTCTCTATGTTTGAATGTATGTATGTATATTTTATCAATATTAAACTTAAGTAAATGTCACTAATTTCAGATAGAAGGAGCAGGAAAAGGTGGTGGAAGAGGAGAGGACCAAGTATTTGGGACACCTATGCTGCAGTCCCAGGTTCAATACACAACCCTTAATGATCTCCATTACATAAACTAGATTTAAAATTAAATATTCTGATCATTTTTTTAATTATCTTGAACATTTTTAGGTCACATTAAGGATGGAAGTAACACTTTAGTAGCAATAGATTCATATCACCGATTCAAGGTAAGTACGAAAAGCACAAACATTATCTATTGTATCTTCTGAGCACGACAAGACACAAGGGTGTCCCATGAATGAGATTTGCTTCCTATTAGTTGTGGTTATCATCGTATGATGTATATATATATATATATATATGCAAATGATCTTGTAGGAAGATATAAAGCTGTTGAAGGACCTTGGAGTTGATACTTACAGGTTTTCCATTTCCTGGCCTAGGATTTTACCTAGTAAGCTTTACAAATTAATTTTGTTAAATTTTTGCACCAACACTCTTAAATTTTTTTCTTTTTTTTAAACCTATATTTATAACATGTCCAGATGGCACAATAAGCGGTGGAATAAATCAAGAGGGTATTGATTTCTACAACAATGTGATCAATGAATTAGTTGCAAATGGTAAG
>CAMOHE010026470.1:0-23531 GCA_946598075.1 Artocarpus hirsutus | reverse complement strand
TTAAATGTTCACCAAACACCAAATGGCTTGCATTTATCCCAAGGAAAGAATATTAATGACCAACTGGCCAAGGCTGAAATGCAAGATGCTAAAACTCTACCAACTCCGATGAACACTGGCCAACATCTTTCTGCATTTTTTGGGGATCCGTCTGAAGATGGCAAGCCATGCAGGAGCACAACTGGAGCCCTGCAATATGTCACTATCACAGAACAGAAATAGCCTATTCAGTAAGGTCAGCCAATTCATGCAAAATCCTCTTGACTACTCACTGGAAAGCTATGAAGAGAATTTTCAGATATGCAGAGGGCACCTCTAACTTTGGTCTACACCTCACCAAATCTCCTCAATTGAACCTCACAGCCTACTCGGATGCAGACTGGGCCGCAGGCCCGGATGACAGGAAGTCAACTTCAGGAATGTGTGTTTATCTTGGGAACAACATAGTGACATGTTGTTCTAAGAAGGAATCCACCATTTCAAGATCAAGCACAGGGGCCGATTATAGAACCCTTGCCAATGCCACTGCAGAAGTCTTTTGGTGTTCCCGTTGTAAACATTGTCTCATTAGCTATCCATCACAGAGCACGTCCTAGGCAGTGCTTGGAATATTCTTGTACAGCCATCATTGTCATAGAAATCTTATCCACACTCTCTACATATAGCAAAATATGTAAAGTGTAATACTCAAGCAATATACATTATAATTCATTATTGATTGTTTCTCAATATCTTTCTCTCATTTTATTATGTATCATTTTTTTTATAATGTCCCCATCTTTTTTTTTTAATCTACAAGTAATCATATATGTAGAGCAAATAATTATACTGCCTGTATATATGTAATTAATGTACTTCTAATTTTCATTTATCTTGCTAATATTTGGAGTTAGTTTGAGTTAAGTGCGAAGCCGTCAAAGTAGCTCTACTCTTTCGACGTTTAAAAGTAGATGAGCCTTTGTATAAGTTTCATTCTAAGAGTGTTTCGTGCTTTGCCTTTGAACGTAATTTCACCGTATTGGCAATTGCCTTTTATGTTTATCTTTAAACAAATAACACTGTGCCTCTTTGGCGAGCTTAGTTTTAACTATAATCTTGATTAGAAATAATGTAAAGCTTTCAGATGCTACATTAATAATTAAAAAAATTGCTACAGTGTAAAGGTCTCACATATTATAGTAAAAACAGTTCTAATCAATAGTTCTAACCACCCTACCAAACACCCTATAAATTCTACAGAGGTTTGCATAGTAGCCCAAGTGAGGGGTTATTAAAATTTAAGATATTTGACGATGTCATCTTTGAACTTGTCACATATTTGCAAATTTATTTTTTGAACTTTTAATTTAAATAAGTTATACGCTGACACATTTGTAGGAAATTACCCCTTATTGATAGTGATTTAGTTTCTATGTCTGAAATTAACATATAATTTACTCGTAAATAGCTAATTACTGACATGAATAGTCATTTTTGTATATTCTAGCTCAAATTTATTGTAATATTATTTTTGATTAAGTTTTTAAGAAAATAAAAAATTTCGAATTAGCTTTGTTGAATATAGATTTGATTTAACATTTATATAAAAACCCTTTTATACCTTGATTAGAAACCCATGTGACGTGACAATATCATTCAAAAAATAATAAGGGTGATTTGTTGCATGTTTATAAGTTTAAAGAACTTATCAAAATTAAAAGTTGAAATCACAAATTGTAAATTTGCAAACAATGCTAAATAACCTAACATTCTCACGCACCCCAATTTTGAATAATGACAAAGCACGTCGCATTGCATAGAAGGACTGTTTGTGTCCAAATAAAACAATGCTGATTAATTTGGGAGCATTCTGGCTCCTGCAACATTTTATCAATTTTATTACCTTTTCTCAATTTTCCAAAATTAAAAATTAAGAGTCAGGTTGTTAATTCATAAAAAATTTAGGGAGTAATGACATATTTACTTACCTAAAATAGGAGTGAGATTGGTGGACACTCAATCCAAGCAATAATATTAAATTACCATCTTATTCTTAATTTACTTATAAAATAAGATTAAAAAAATATAAAAAAGCGTATTATAACTTATATTTATTATTTTTTTACCTTGTATTATATTATAAACCTAATTATTATTGGCTTTATTATAATAAATATGTAGTTTATTCTTTATTTTTATTTATTTTTAAATTTTGGCAATAATATTTTTTGTAATAATTGCACCAATTACCTTTATTATTTAATTATTCTAATATTATATAATTATATTTTGATTGTGATTAACATTAATATAATAAGTGTTCACTTTATAGTGAAAATAATTAAAATTTGCTTGAAGGGCGTATAAGTAATTTAAAACAGCGTATACTGACTGTAGATCTAAGTAAACACATGAAGGAAGTGTAGAGTGATTCTAAGTAAACATCTTATTATGACTTTGATTCCTCACTTTTAATCTCATCTATTCCGATTATGGGTAAGTAGACACACCATCAAAGTACTCAAAACCCTTCATTCTAATTACAGTCTTCTTGGTGAATGAGCGAGACAAGAAATGTTGGCGGAAATGCAAGAAACGTAAGAAAAATTAAATAATGGGAAATATGTGTGTATATATAAATATATATTATAGTTTACAGTTTATTTTTATATACTGGCATACTACGTTTTATAAATATTTATATATTTTATGTCGAGGAGGGAGAAATACTATCACTTTTAAATAGAGCTCAGCATGGCTCGAATCGAACCTTCAACCTATGATTGGGTTGAAGTCATTTTGTCATTAAACTATACCAACATTGACAACTACCTGTATAAATTTGTTACACTTAAAATTTCTAGGTATATATGTGATTGGGTCCCCAAAGATAGTTTGCTTTCCGAATAAATACAATATACAAAGTATATTTACATAAATTTCTCAAAAATAAAAACTACAAATTATTTTTAACGAACTAATTCAAATTAATGAGGAAAATACTTCTTGATTAGACTGACGGCCAAAAAAATACAGCACAAACATACCTGATTTTTTTTCCGTTCTTTCTTAATGACATTTTAACAGAGTTTGAGAAAAAAGTTGATATTATTTGTTGGCATCAATTTTAACTTCAATAAAAGAAAAAAAATTGTTGGCATCATTTTTACTCTTAAAAAAAATCTTGTCGTTAGTTTTATTTATTTATTATGTTTTTACATCTAAATATTAACACCTTAAAAATGATCTCTGCCGTTTATTCTCCTACTCGTTTGTAAAACCCAACAAAATTATGTTATCAAAAGTATGACAGAGACACAGATACTCAACTCAACCGAGTAGGCAGATCATATTGATATTGGTGATCGCTGATTTAATTAAATCTTTCTCACTGGAGGCAGCTAAAATGGCTGGAAATTGTGTGGATGCAAAATTTCCGGATTCCTTGAAAAACTTATCTACTTATGCTTGCTTATTCTTTAAAACTAGCGGAATTAAGTTATTTTTTTTTATTTTTCTATTGTCTTTTTTATCATTTTGGTATGGACTCTGCGTTTTGATGAAACATCACATTGGTATTTCGTTATTAGAAAATATTAAAAGGTATCTTTTAGTTTTCAAAAATTCATTTTCCTTTTCAATCAATGAAAGATAAAGTAATTTCATAAAAATATAAAAGAAAGATAAATACAAAAAATACAAAAAAGAATATATATATATATATAATTTTTTATGCTTATTATTTAATCTTTTGTTTCAATTTTTTATTATAGTTTTACGAAATTAATTTGAGTTTCATTGATAAAAGCGTAAGTAAAAAATTTCACGTCACACAACATAAGTCCAAAGCACCAAAATTATATTTTATAAATTATGGTATTATTTTGATGTTTTTCAAATAGCAAGATACTAACATCAGTTTCTTTAAAATGAGGATACCAAAAGAAACCCTTTTTTAACCCTGGTTTTTCAACTGAAATATTATTCGAAAGAGAATTACAAGATGTCTGTAATGAAATAGTTTTCATGTGATAAATTATTGTTTTATAAATTTTACGGAATTAACCTAAAACCTAACTAAATGGATTTTTTTTTATATAATATTTAGAGGTGTACAACCTTGTTTTTAACAAAGAGGTGTAAAACTAATTAGTTAAGAGTTTCTAACAAAGTGATCTTTTTAAGTGTAAAGATAGTTAGTTAAATGATACTAATAATAAGGAGCCTTAACTTAAGGGGTGCCTTAAGACTGTTGCCTTAATGCCTTACTCTTGAGCCGTCATTGCTGTAATGATGATATTATTGTTACTTTGTTCATAACCCGTTTGTATATATATATATATATATATATATATATATATATATATATATAAAAGAAACTAGCACTTGCTATTTTTATAAATTATCATTCTTACTAACTCACCCAAAAAATAAAAAATAAAAACTGTAATTTCTACTGAAGAAAATTGCCATGAACATTGCTATACATGGCATCTTTAGGATGTCCTCTGAGCCTTTTTGGGATTTTTATCATTGCTCTAATCATTTACTGGTTCTTAACAGAAGGTTAAGTTATGTGATCATCTTTAAATTTTATTTTTCTTTTAAGTTCACCATGCATATTTTTCATTATCAATAGCTTATTTTTCTTTTCTTTTTTTTTTGCTAATATTTTTTTGACAGGTCTTGAAGGTGGGAATGTGAACATTAAGAGATCCGACTTTCCAAGTGATTTCTTATTTGGAACTGCAACTTCTGCCCAGCAACTATGTATACATAATATTACATTCATGATTTCCTTTTAATATTATTCGTGTCCGTAAATGTATATGTATATGAATATATTGTAATGAAGAAGTATGTATGAACATATTTCTCTAATCTCAGTTGTACTTAATCAATATATTGATGTACCGTTTTAGCTTGAAATATTAATTATATATAATAAATTTGTAAATAATTACAAACTACATAATTTAGAATAAGGACAGAAAAATTAAAAAAAAAAGGAAATTCTCTATGTATGTATGCATGTATGTATGTATATTTTATCAATATTAAACTTAAGTAAATTTCACTAATTTCAGGTAGAAGGAGCAGGAAAAGAAGGTGGAAGAGGACCAAGTATTTGGGACACCTATGCTGCAGTCCCAGGTTCAATACACAACCCTTAATGATCTCCATTACATAAACTAGATTCAAAATTAAATATTCTGATCATTTTTTTTTAATTTCCTTGAACATTTTTAGGTCACATTAAGGATGGAAGTAACACTTTAGTAGCAATAGATTCATATCACCGGTTCAAGGTAAGTACGAAAAGCACAAACATTATCTATTGTATCTTCTGAGCACGACAAGACACGAGGGTGTCCCATGAATAAGATCCGCATCCTATTAGTTGTGGTTATCATCGTATGATGTATGTATGTGTGTGTGTATATATATATATGCAAATGATCTTGTAGGAAGATATAAAGCTGTTGAAGGACCTTGGAGTTGATACTTACAGGTTTTCCATTTCCTGGCCTAGGATTTTACCTAGTAAGCTTTACAAATTAATTTTGTTAAATTTTTGCACCAACATTCTTAAATTTTTTTCTTTTTTTTAAACCTATATTTATAACATGTCCAGATGGCACAATAAGCGGAGGAATAAATCAAGAGGGTATTGATTTCTACAACAATGTGATCAATGAATTAGTTGCAAATGGTAAGATTATGCCTAACTACACGACAATATTTTAGTCATTGAAATTTCTATTATGTTTTAAATAATTAATCTCCTTTTAGCTTAAATTATGCTTCAATAATTTAAAATACATGTCACGTTAGCAAAACCGTTAGGTTTATAAACAGAATTAGACGGATGGAGCATTTTGAACGATTTTCTATGTATCAAGAGTGTCTTGAACGGTTTTGAAAAATAAGAGCAACTTGAATTCAGGTATACAGTTCATAAGGGTTTATGAAAATAATTTTACTTATAATTGACTTATTGGATTTCTATGTAGGTATTAAGCCGTTTGTGACCATGTTACATTTTGACACACCACAAGCACTTGAAGACAAGTATGGAAGCTTCTTGAATCGCACAATTGTGTAAGCCTCAATTTCGTTCCATTTCTTTTATGCATAATTTCAGTCTTTTTTGAATTTTTATCATTGACTATATAATCACTAGTTATGGTTTTGTGTTCAATTTTCAGGGATGATTATAAGGACTACAGTGAACTTTTGTTCAAAACTTATGGAGACAGAGTTAAATACTGGATTACAATCAATGAACCATTTGTTGTGGCACTTGCATACGACTTAGGGAAAGGCGCCCCGGGAAGATGTTCGTTGCCGCTGCCTATCGGTCCTTGTGCAGCTGGAAACTCGTCCATGGAACCTTACATTGTAGGCCATCACTTTCTCCTTGCCCATGCTGAAGCTTTTAGGCTCTAACAAGAGGAGTTCAAAGTAAGATTTTGAACTTCTCATAAGCAAATCAATATGTGTTTAATTATTAGTATCACATTTGTGTTAGATACATTCAAGGGATTAATATTAATTATCTTGCAGGCTCAACAAGGTGGACAAATTGGAATTGCTGTAGTTGGAGAGTTTATGGAGCCTTATACTGACTCACCAGATGATAAAGCAGCTGCAGAAAGATACTTGGATTTCCTCTTTGGATGGTTAGTATCTTGTCTAACACTTTTAACATTAGCAAATCTGACACTTTTTGAGATACGACATTTCGACTGATAAAAAAATGACAACTCATTTATTGTCTCGAATGATCTTTTTGCAAACAAGAATTTTGATTTTAACCGATTTTTCGTGCTGAATCAGGCATGTGGAACCCTTGGTGTTTGGAGATTATCCAAGAACCATGAGAGAAAATGTGAAGGAAAGATTACCCACTTTGACTGAAGAAGAGAAGAATTTGGTAAAGGGAGCCTTTGATTTTATAGGAATCAACTATTACACATCAAGATATGCTTTCAAAACATATCCAGTGGACCCACCTCACTATCTTGGAGACTCCTTAGTAAAGATCACAGGCATGATCATAAAAATATATTTATACATATTTCTATAATCTAAGTATCATTATCTAAAAATGGTTTTGTGATTGATTCAGCTATAAGAAATGGAGTCCCAATTGGTCCAATGGTAAGTTAATTATAGTTTAAATTTAACAAATTAACCTTGGAAAAAAAAAGAGGTATATTTTTATAGAATTAAATTTTAGGTATGATTTTACTAAAAAAAATGTTGTTTTATGACCTTTACAGTCCGAGGGGAGTGGATATGTCTACAGTTATCCTCAAGGGCTACAGAAACTTTTGGAGTTCATGAAGTTAAAGTACAACAATCCATGTATCTACATTACTGAAAATGGTTAGTTCTTAATCTTATAAAGTTGAAAAATTAAAAAAATATTTAACAACACCAACATTTAATTAATTAGTTTATTACTTCTTTGTTTGCAGGAATTCCCGAGGCAAATTTGAAAAATCGCACCCTTAACGACGCGCTTAATGATGAAGCCAAGATCAAGTTTATTCGAGAGCATTTGTATTACACCAAGAAGGCAATGAAGTGAGCCGTTAGTTTGAGACTCATTCCAAAAAAAAAGTGATCTTTCTTTTTTAGAAGAAGAAAAATTAGAAAGTTTCTATTATGTGTTTATTATCCATTTAATGGTAACAAAATTTTCTTTTTGCGGCAATGGTGTGAATGTGAAAGGCTACTTCTACTGGTCTCTCGTCGACAATTTCGAATGGGGAAGTGGCTACACTGTCCGATTCGGGCTGTATTTCGTCAATTATAACGACAACCTCAAACGTATTCCCAAACTTTCTGCTAAATGGCTTCCTGCTTTCCTTAGAGGACAAGATAGTCATACATTTTCTTCGATCAACTGAAAAAAAAGGGGGAAAAAAAACTGTTATTTTTTGTTCTTGCTCTTTTTCTTGTTTTTTGCTTGTTGTTTTGCTTTGCTTTTGTTTCTCACATAGAAGAATAACATACTTTTGCACTAGGCTACCAGCAATGAGTAGTGCATTATGTTGTACATTATTGTACTGAACCATCTTGTAGAGTTAAAAAGACAAAAAGGAAAAAAAAAAAAAAAAAACTTTTGCCAAGATCAATTGAATAATTTTTTGTTTTGCATGAAATTTTGTTACATGTGATGTAACACTGTTTGAACTCTATCGTTATTTGTCAACAATATGTAAGAGGAATTTGTACCAAATTAAAGTGCTTAGAAAAAGCTAGTGTGTTGTTTACACATGCACTCAGGGACAGGGTAGGCAATGACATCCCTGTCTCTCCTATAATTCCTCAGCTCAGGCTGGCCAAGGGACTTGCTGTGCAGCTCCCTCATGATGGCGCAGAACTCCACGTCCGAAATCGAGCTGTCCTCGAAGAAAGGCAGCATTGCTCGCTTGTTCGGCTTTATGTACTTTCTGTGCCCCACATACGCGCGATGACCCTGCAGGCATCAGTCAGCATAACCAACGGCGCATCTTTTCAGAATAAAATTTAGAACCGACTTATGGTGTTGATGTTAAAACTATTTATTTACCTGCAATGCGCGTCCCATGTTTCCGCCATGGGAAGGCACAAAGACGTCGCTGCTGAGCGAGACAATGTAGTCGATGGCAGCCAAAGCAGAGGACTTGTTGGCGAAGGGTGTGAGTTCGCCTTCCCATGCCAGCGTCTCCTTTGTCACCAAATTTGGGAACTCTGCAATGAGTGGTTGCAGGGCCTTGCTGCCACCAAATGGCTCACCCCCAGCGTTGTATATCCGTGTATTTCGTGGCGCGCCTAGAGCCTTTAAGAGCCTGCAAATTGGCACCAAAAAGACTCTTCTCTAAACCAAAACCGTCTACTAAATATAAGCAATAACAATAAGTTATCAACTGTCACCGACAATTGATCAAGTATACTTTCTACTTTATTATGCCAAAAAGAGGTGAAAAAGCCAACACGTAAAAAGCATGGCAATGTTATGCTTTGCAGTATATTGGGGAAAAAAAAGAACAAAAAAATGTGACAAAAAAAATGTGACCATTTAGTTGTAAAAAAGCTAGCTGCTAAGCTACAAAATATCACTAATCACTAAAATGTATCCACTAAATAACACCAATGACGTCATCAAAGCCTTAAAAGTTTTTTTTTCCTAATTACATAATTAAACATTTATTAAGGAAACATAAAATATTTTTGCTTGGGGACATAAACGAATGCTGAACTAGTCATAAATAGAATTACTTACCTCGCCATTTCTAATGCATTAAGGGGGCATAGTCCCGCAAGCCGCCGTTGAGCATAGCTCATGTTTAAGCTTCCAGTAAGGAACTCAGGCTGAGATTCCCGAACCTTGGTTATGATGTCATCATATTCTGGGCCTAGACCGGTGAGGCAACCGGTTCGGACCCACACATCCTTCTCTAGCCGGAGATGAAGGGCAATGTAGGGACCTTCTATCCACATTCTCTTAGCAAGCTGATTCCCAAGCTCGCGAATCGGGGCTTCAAATCTTAGGGCATGGAAAGCTACCTACAAAAATGTAAACAAGAATACAAACCAAAGGTAAACACACATGAACACAAAAGTTTTACATCTTCTGATACTATTCTAGTTGTGTCATTGATTTTTTTTTTTTTTTTGATACCTTACCTTACATTTAAGCTTTTGCAAATCAGGAGGAAGATTCTTTGTGAGCTTAGAATCTAACCCTTTTAGTACAAGAAGTCCATCTCTGGTCAGCTGCATAATATAAACAACAAAAGATGAGACATTTTTCTTAAGTAACATTGTGGAGAGTTTGCTGATTGAGCATATATAATTAATTAGTGAAGATTCTCTAGTAATTTTACTTGGTTGAAGAATCTGGCATGAATCCATTGTGGAGTGATGTCCTTAGGAATCTTGGAATGGATAGATTGTCTTCCGAACAAATGCGTCGAAGGAATCGTCGATACGACTCGAATGTCGGCTTGCAGGGTCCTCTTAAAATGTTCAACATCAAAAATATCCGAAAATTCACTGCAAATTTCAAAAGAAAATGAGGGTCCTTCACTCTTTCTTGTGTTGAAACAGAGCATCTATGACTCTAATGAACAAGAAAGTCAAGGAAATTAAAGGAAAATTATAATTTTCTATGAAAATGTGGACATTTCTTGGATTGAAAAAGAGTATGTACATATATAATTAAGATGTTATAAAGTTTTACACAATTCTTAACAATTAACATTTTCTTGCTAAACAACAAGAAATTGAAATCTTTATAAGGGAAAAAAAAGTGTTTTAATCCAAAAAATCATTAGAGGAAAAAGAAAATGAAGGAACTAATATGGAAACAGAGTATTCATAACTAAAATCATGTTAAATTCTACACAATTTTTCAAAAAAAAAACAAAAAACAAAAGATAGAAAGAATTCTAATACCTCTCATCTCCCCAAATGAGATTGACTTGCAAAATGGGGACAACAAGAGCAGCCTCAAGAATCCTTGCAATGACAACAGCATCTGCAATCTGGTTCCTCTGCTGGTTAAGTCCCCCAGCCGCCACAACCACAAGGAACCTCCTCCTCTCCTTGGAAATCCACGCCGACGCCCTCCGGTACCCGATCCCGAACTCCAAGCACGGCTGGTACCCCTCCCCCTCTGGTTGCCTCCAGAACTCCCTCTCTGCCTCGGACAGATTAGTCCGCACGGCGGCGGACACAATGCCAATGCCGTGAGCAGGCAGCGGCACCATCGCGCTGTGTGAAAGCCTTGGGGCCTCCTCCTCGTCGAGGAGTGGCGAGGACGGAGAGAAGATGGAGCAAGGAAGAGGATTGTGGAGGTGGTGGTAAGAGCGGAGGAAAGCAATGTGGGCGATCCCTAGAAGGAAAGTGAGGGAAAAGAGGAGGGAGAGGGAGAAGAAGACGAGGAAGTTCGCGGGGTTTCTCATGGTTTTCTTCGGGGAGAAGAGGAGCGAGGCCAGGGGGAAAACCGGAAGGAAATGGAGGAATGGTGGTGACGGGTTCAATGTAATGAAGGAGTTCTTTGTGTTTGAGTTTCTTGCTCTAGCCATTGGAAAACTACAATGGAGTTTTTTTTCTTCTTCTTTTTCTTGTTTCTTGATCACTTATTTGCAGAGAAAGAGAAGGAAAATAAAGAAGAAGAAGGGAAGAATTTGGAAAGAAAGAAAAAGAAAAGAAAAGGTTGATGAGGAAATACAGTCTTCACAAAGGCTTAACAATGCGCAGAGAGATTGAGATTGGAAGGTTTTTTTTTTTTTTTGGCGTACTTGAATGAAATGAGAATCTTTCTTTGGTTTTGAGTGCCAAATGACAGTTTTAACCTTGGGTTTTTCTTTCTGAGTGCGTTGTGAAGCGAATGTGGATAAGGGTGTTTTGGTTATTTTATGAAATCCTGGAAAAGCCAACCGTTTGTTAGTTTGAGTCGGTGGAGTTTTCCCGGGAAAAAGAGGGGACTGGCTTCTCGCTAGCTTGTAGCTTCAGCTGCATAAGCAGTTTAACTATTCAGTACCGAAATTGCCCATAAGATTAATTTATCTATTTTTATTATTCGAAATTTTTTTTGGGAAAATCAAGAGGAAGTAACTTGGTTTAGAAAACGTCTAGAACTTCATTAAAATAACTGAGTTGTTTGTTTTGAGTATTTTTAGTATTTAATGGGCTCAAATTTAGATTCGAGTATTAAAATTTTTTAAATATGTGTTTGTTTCTTCTAAAATTCAAATCTTTAAGTATTAAGAGCCCGTTTGGTTTGAGTACTCTTTGTGCTCAATGAACTCAAACAGAGATTCAAGTATTAAGAATTCTTTAAATACGTGTTTGTTTCCCTCAAAATTCGAATCCTTTGAGTATCAAGAATCTAAGTTTTTAGAGTTCTGACTCCCCTAAACTTTTGATACTCAGATATCTTTGCTACAGTAAAAATTAAAATTCTCTATCTTATATTTGAGAGAAAAAAATCATAACTTTTTCATTTGAATCCAATTGAGATAATTTTTTTTTTCATTATGTTTCTAGTGAAGAGAGGAATAAATTAAGATCTATATTGCATATTTTTTTGGATCATTAACATTAAGATTTTATTAGATTTGTTAATAAATCAAAAATTGTTTTCACTACCTTTCCAAACACGAATTTCAATTTTATTACATACTCAGATTACAACTTAAATGTACATCCAAACGTTAATTCGGACAACAATTCAAATCACTAACTCAAATCCTAATTCAAATCAAATCATTGATTTGAATCTATTTATCAAACGAACCCTTAAGAATCCAAGTCTTCAGAGTTTTGCTCCCCTTATACTTTTGATACTCAGATATCCCTGCTACAATAAAAACTGAAATTCTCTCTCTTATATTTGAGGAAAAAAATCACAACTTCTTCATTTGATATCCAATTAGGATGATTTTTTTCATTATGTTTCTAGTGAAAAGAGAAATAAATTAAGATCCATATTGCATAATTTTAGGACCATTAATATTAAGATTGTATTAAATTTGTTAATAAATCAAAAATTATTTTCACTCTATCTTCAAACACAAATTCTAATTTTATTTTATACTTAGATTAAAACTTAAATACACATCTAAACGTCAATACGGATAACAATTCAAATCACTAACTCAAATCCTAATTCAAATCACACTAACTCATCAAATCACTAATTCAAATCCATTTATCAAACGGACTTTAAACTAACCTTTAAGCGGTAATTAGTTATCAGATTCGGACAACAAAGATTTTTTTTTTTTTATTTTTTTTTTTGAGAAATAAAATTGGTAGTAAAACAAGCAAACAACTCTTCCGGTTTGTTATGTAGTCATAGATATTTGATGCAGCAAAGCAAACTTGACCATTGGATAACATCAATTATATTAATTTGGCTAATTGATTTAGGCATCATCGTAAAGTGGATATATCATAATATCATGGTGGCTAACAAGACCGTAATTCTATTTTGAGAAATTTGGTAAGGTAGCCAAATGGAAAATGGCATAACTTTTTCCTTTTTAAATAACAGATGACTCGTTAATCAGATTTGATTAATCAGTTTTAGACTACAAGTCAATTAGTGAATGACCATAACTCTTGAGCCATTTAAATTTGGTCGAATCTTATATGGTTGTTCTTATGCTCGCATGCCGGACTGATCCGAGTAAGATTTGTGACATTAAGCCTAACCTATAACTTAGTCACTTTTTAGCGTGCTAGTGCTTTTATTGTTTTTGATGACAAATTTGTAATAAAAAGAAGAAAAATAAGCATGGCCATAAGAAAACAACAAATATCAACAAAAAAAAAATTATACAATTAAAAAACTGCCCCTTTAACAATTTACAAAGGAAAACCTAATGGGAATAAAGTAAGAAAAAGAAAGTGTTGTAATGGAATAGCTCTCGTAAAGAATACAAGCAAACAAAAAAAAAAGATAATAAAATAAAAAGAGTAAACTCAATACAATACAAAGAAATTTATTTATTTGGCAGCTCATCATGCTTTTAATGTATTCATCATCACGAAAGTGCTCATACCGAGCCCTTAAGGTGTTCTTGTTCAGCGCTCTGCTGAAGGTGTTGTGTAACCTTAAGGTGCTTAAGACTAACCTTAAGGTGTTGTGTTCAAAAATTTTATAAAGCTCTGCTCGTTTAACAAATGTGTTTAACCGGGCCTATTTAATAATTGTGTGCGCCATATCGTGTGTACTTTTTAACATGTATTTGTACTGACTCGTTACGTCCGGCCAATTTTTGGCACCTACAGTGTTGAGCTCGCTCAGCATAAGACAAAGGGGGTCCCTTAGAGGGGTCTGATCAAGCAATTTTGCAATTATACATCTGGAAGCCTAAGAAGATGAAGTTTTTCTTTCTTTCTTTCTTTTTTCTGCCTTTCTTTTTCATGTGTCAACCACATTTAGCACGAACATGTATTCAAGAATACTCCCAAGGACATTACACAAGAGGGAACAAAGAGAAAAGGAAAAAGAACAAAGAAAAAAGACATCTTAGATCACAAAGAATAGTTACACTGCATGAAGGAAAAAGACATATAATGGGTAGCTATGAAGATTAGAATATATTTTTTCATGGGAACCAAACGTCACTCATTAATAATAGTACACACATTATCTCATGATTCCTACTCGAGACTTATCAAAGTCTTGAAAATGTTTCCAAACAGAATATATTTACATGTTTCAATGGTGTAATTAACTAGCCCCATGTCCAAATCGGAATCATAGTGGAAACTTTACATTTACTTTTGCTCTTTTGACAAATAGTCTGATGCGTAAGAGATTTTTGGCATGGTAATCTCCGATAATCTATCACGATTGAGATAGAAGACTTGCAAAGAATCCATTTGACTTTTTTTTTTTTGGGAAGATGTCACTAGTGGTTTTGAATAATTTACAAATCCTTTAAAAAATGATTGGTGAAATTAATCCATAACTCTTTGTTTGAGTGGTTAAAGGTGGTACGAGCCTAATTAATAATGTTGTTTTTCTTTTATAAGCCATTTGGGAAATTAATTGAAATTGAGAGTTTAAATTGAATACCTTATAGCTTATAAGGGAGAATATTGTTAAAATAGTAGTTGAAATTTGAAACCATAAGAGTAAATAAAATAATTAATTAGCTTGTCAATAAATTGCATTTTTTAAATTTTTTTAAGGTTTTAAATACATGGTTTTCTAATTTAACCCCAGATTAGAAAACCTCAACTCTAATCCTGACCCCTAGACTAGAAAACTCTCTCTCCTCCCTCCCTCTCTCTCCGACAACGGCACAACGATGACAAGATGATGACAATGACGGGGATTTCCTTCTCTCTCTCATGAGATCAGTCGTCGTTCTTTTCCTCTCTCTCCTAGTCTTCTCCTTCAGCACTATCCAAGCGTTTCCTCCGACCGCGATTGCCAACTCCATCGTGCCATCGTCTGTCACTATCTAAGATGAAGCAACTCGGAAGATCAGGACTCCGTCGTGATTTCGTATGTCATCGTTGAAGACGAAGCAACTTGGGAAATAGCAAACTCAAACCCCCTTCTATTGCGGCGATCTACTTCACGACTAGCTATCGCAATGGTTGTTGTCGTGGCCCCACGACGATTTGCAGCAATCATCAGCCTTGCAATGCTGTTTGTCCTCTGCATCGGTGAAAGCAAAGACTGAGAAGAGTGATGGGAACCAAGGATTATTTTGGAAACTTCTGAATTTCTAGATCCGAAAAAGAATGTGTAGCTAAAGATCGTATTTTACCTGCAAAATTAAGTTAGTAACCGAAAGTTTCTAAAATTAGAAAAATAACCCGTCCACTCGTTAAAAATGGAGAAACACAAAGCTACGTTTAGTGCTTTTTTTTTTTTGTTGTTGTTTTGGGGGGGGGGGGGTGGATGTTCTTTTTATAAGCTACAAACTCAAGGATTTTCATTTTCACCAAACATGCCCTGATTTTTTAAGTGTGGATAAGTCATATGCATAATTTTTTAATTATGATCATTTATTTTAAAATGTCCATTAAAAAGGTCATCCAGCCTAATTTCAAAAAAATGCTGTTAATTTTTTCCCTAAAATCATGCAATTAACTTTTATTCCGTCCCTGAATTTGATATTTTTCTCATTGCACTTAATTAAAACGAGAAAAAGTAGGAGTAATTTAGGTAGTATACTACTTTTTTACTATCATTATTATGTTTTATTACTTTTTTTTCTCCCTTTAATGCATATTATTTTTTCTAGTTAGAAATGATAAAATACCTTTAAGTAAGGCATATTTATCTAACTCTTTCTAAAATAGTTAAAAACGATAGTTTCTGTATATTTATTGAAAATGTTGTGTTCTAAATTTTTTCATAAAAGTCCACATAAAATGGTCGTTTATTAATTTGAACAAAGGGAAAGAGGGTGAAACAGAATTTTGGGCTTCCATAAAGCCTGCCATATTCGGCCACAAGCCCAAAGCACATGTTCTTGATCTTTTATCTTCATGTAAATCTCACGCGTCAATTGAAGAGAGAATAAATTCCGATCAAAGAAGTTGAGAAGAAAGTGAGTTACTTGAGAGAGAGAGAGAGTGTGTGTGTGAAGTGTGAAGAAGTAGACGAAGCTCGAAATTCACAGCCATGGCGAAGGACGAAGCAAGCTCTGTGGTCTCCGATCTTATTGACTTCTTGAACTCTTCGCCAACTGCTTTCCACGCCGTTGGTAGATTTTCTTCCCCCTCACTTTTAATTTACTCCTTCCGTTTGTTTCCCGAGAAAATCAACAAAAGAAAGTTTCATTTCCCCACCCAATAACTTGATTTTCATTCAATCTTTGGTGTTTTCATTGTCTGTTTTTGAATTCGTATTCATTCTTCTTCTTTGGATTTGGATTGGAAATTCATTTTTTGAAAAAGTCATGAGATTTTGGTTTTTTTTTTTTTTTTTTCAGATGAGGCGAAGAAGCTTTTGCGAAGCGTAGGCTACGAGCAAGTCTCGGAGAGAGAGAATTGGAAATTGGAAGCAGGGAAGAAATATTTCTTCACGAGGAATCACTCCACTATTGTAGCTTTTGCCATTGGTAAAAAGTATAAATTCCTTTCTTATGTTATCTCTTTTATTTTATATTTCACCTTGTTCAAGTTGCGGATGGTGTTGAATTGATAATAAATTTTGAGAAGAAAATGTCGGAAAAATCTTAAATTTTATGAATTTAATTGTTTAGAATGCATGAATTGGTCCATTGGGCATTTTTTTTCGTTTAATAGTCAGTATTGTCACGAAGATGATAATTTTATGTGTAAAGTTTTTGTCTTCATTTGTTATATTTGGTTTTCTTGGCCACAAAGAAAATCTGGGCCAGTGAAAAGGGATTTTGTGAGACCATTAATTTATCACTATCATGGAAATGAAATACAGTGTAATTGATTATATTAAAGTGTTACATGGCCTTGTTTGCTAATGGTTTCGTGCTTATGCCTAGATATGTTGCGGGAAATGGATTCTACATCGTCGGTGCTCATACTGATAGTCCTTGTGTCAAACTTAAGCCTATTACCAAGGTAATTCATTGTTCTAGAACAATATTATGAACATCAATTAGATGGGCAGTTTACGGGACAAGATTTGAATTTTTTCATTGTTTTTGAATATGGTGCTTTGTGAAGGTAACTAAAGGTGGCTATTTGGAAGTTGGTGTCCAAACATATGGAGGTGGCTTGTGGCACACATGGTTTGATCGAGACTTGACGCTTGCAGGAAGAGTGATAGTAAAAGAAGAAAAAGATGGTATTGTTTCATATTTGCATAGACTTGTAAGAATCAAGGAGCCTATAATGCGGATCCCAACCCTGGCTATTCACCTGGACAGGTTCTCTTTTTATATTCCATGTACATCATTGATGTTTTTCTATCGAGTCTTTTGTAATTAATAGGTTGAAACTTGTGTTGGTAGTCTTAAGAAATATGATTTTCCTCCTTTACCTTCAGAGAATTCTCTGTCTGAAAATTTTATACATTTTCTATGTATTGTACAGGGGGGTTAATGATGGTTTTAAGGTGAACACGCAGACTCATCTTCTCCCTGTCTTGGCAACGTCAATTAAGGTAAACTTAGAACTATACATTGGTTACTTGGGAACTTGCATCATTAGTATTGATTCATAGTTTCTATCATTCAAAAAATCTCGATACCCATGTCCCATTGATGATGATTTTCTAATAGCAAAATAAACCAGAAAGTTGGAACGGAAAGTCAATCCCAGAAGATGCTAAACTAAATTACAATGCCATATTCTCTAGTATCTCATTTCATGGACTTGAAAATTTGGGCATCATTTGGATCTCCCTGAAAAATAATGAATTGCACTATGCAATTTTTAATGTAATCTGTCAACTGGAGATCCATATATTTATATTTTTTAACTCCATGATTTAGTTAAAATGTTGAACAGACTCTTCCTTTTGATATCTTCAATTCAAAAAATGGCTGTTTGCAGGCAGAGCTCAACAAAGTTGTTGCTGAAAATGGTGAGGTTGAAAGTGAAGCTCAGGCTGAGGGAAAGAAATCTAAAGAAAAAACAAACTCTGACAATTCAAAGCACCACTCAATTTTATTGCAGGTTAACATCCTTTGAATTGGGGAAAGGGATTGAGGAAGGGGCAGTTTTCTCTTTCGGTTGGGTTACTAATTATATGAATGGATTAGCAGGGTTGAATGATAGATATGAATAAATTTTATTGAGACGATAAATTGATTCTTTTGTTCTCATTTTCTTCATCTAGCTTCTTGCAAGTGAGCTTGGATGTAAGCCAGATGATATTTGCGATTTGGAACTGCAAGCTTGTGATACTCAACCAAGCACAGTAGCCGGTGCCAAAAAGGAGTTTATATTTTCAGGACGGCTTGACAATCTCTGCATGTCATTTTGTTCTCTTAAGGTACAAGTTTGTGACTTCTGTCGTATATCTACCTGCTTCAATGTGCCTATAAACATTCAAAGTTTTGTTTTTTTACATCCTACAGTTTGTTGAATATGCAATGTGCATTTTTTCTATGTCGGAATTGAAAAATTTGGAGGCATGCACATCGAAGTTTTTACTTGGCAAATTCTAAATTTTGGATGCCTCTTGATTCAAGACATGAGTTGTATATAAATGAAGCATTTTTTAATTGACTTTTTCAAACATAAATTTCATATATTGGCCCAAAACCATAAGTTCTGAGCTTGAATGTAGCTTTGACATAATGCACACAACGCATTATTTGTGTTTCTTTCTTCAATTCGTGTGATTGACCTTTTCTCATCCATTCTTACTGTTTTTACTTAATATTGTATATTCAGGGATTAATAGATGCTACATCTTCTGAGAGCAGCCTTGACGATGAGGCTGGTGTTAGAATGGTGGCTTTGTTTGATCATGAGGAGGTTGGATCTGACTCGGCCCAAGGTGCAGGTTCTCCTGCCATGTTAACTGCTCTATCACGAATTACAAATTCCTTCACCTCTGATCCTCAGGTGGTAAACAGTTTGTTATCATTTTCTTAATCTTTCATTTTCGAATCTTACCTGCCTTATATTCTTTCTCATGACCAAGGGAAACTTAATAAATGTTATTAAATTGGAGGTTCACTTGTGTAATAAAACTTGCTATTTCTTATTCTGCCAAGTAATGCGTCAAATTTTGCCGTCCATCAAGGCCATCAGTTTGGATTGTTGGATAAGTCTGGCATAGCCATAATATCTTTTTTTGCATCTATATTTTCATTAAATTGCAATTTTCTCCTTTCCAGTTACTCGAGAAAGCTATACAGAAGAGTTTTCTTGTTTCTGCTGACATGGCACACGCCCTGCACCCTAATTATATGGTATGTTTTATCATTTTTTTAATTTCTTGCAAGTAGATAATTTTGTGCTGTGCTAATATGAGCTTTCTTTATAGGAAAAACATGAAGATAATCATCAGCCCAAGCTGCATGGAGGACTGGTCATAAAAACCAATGCAAATCAACGCTATGCAACCAATTCTGTCACTTCCTTTTTATTCAGGGAGATAGCCGCAAAGCACAAACTTCCCACCCAGGTCAGCTTTTTGCCTTTGTTTGATAACGGGATTGCGGGAATCATGTCACGTGTTTTTTTTTTTTGTAAAACGTCACTAGGTAAATGCTCTCTTCAAGGAATGCAGGGGAAAGTAGTATATGAAAGTTTGGAACAAATTACTCATTTTCTGGCATGAGAATTGAGCTGTTGAAATAGTCTTGATCAATAAAAAAACTACTTGAAATGCAGGATTTCGCCGTTCGCAATGACATGCCTTGTGGTTCTACCATCGGTCCCATCCTTGCAAGTGGGGTCGGCATTCGGACAGTTGATGTTGGTGCGCCGCAGCTTTCAATGCATAGCATCCGAGAAATGTGTGCTGTTGATGACGTGAGGCACGCATATGAGCATTTCAAAGCCTATTTCCAAGAATTCTCTGATCTTGATTCCAAGATTATAGTGGACTAGTAGGTCTTTTGCATTTCGTTTGTCTGTCCCAAAAGTATCTTATGGTTGTCCTAGTGAGGACACTACTCTTAAAACTGGTTCGAAACATAATTAGTGTAATAAGAACCGGATAAAATTGCATTGTGGTACAATGAAAGATGGAACAACTTTGGGCTTGTGCTAAGTTAATGAGTTTGCTCTCAGCTTAGTTCCTGCTTTACTTTTGGAGCAACTCAATGGATTTACATGAAAAATACTGTTTGAAAGGGTGATGGGAACCTTTAGTTAGAACCACTTTTACTGTAGCATGTGAGAGTTTTACAATGTAGCATTTTTTATTTTTTTATTATTTTTTTTTTATTGTTACTATAACATGTGAGAGTTTTACACTGTTTATAACTGAAAAATTAGTTCCCATCATTTTTGCCAAACAAGGGGTAAATCATGCTAATATGACATAAAACGTCCAACAGTTTATCATGAGCGAGACATTCTCAAGGAAAGAATAATTTTCATCTATGTTTTTCTTTTTTTGTTCTTTTTCCCCATTTTTATTTATTTATTTATTTTGTTTGAATGTCTAGTCATCTATGTAGGAAACTTACACTATGTTTGATAGTGGGGGAGAGATGGAGGGAGGGAGAGGGGTGGAGAGAGAGATAGAATGAAAGTTCAAATTCATTGTTTGGTTGAAGAGAAAGAGGAAGAAGGAGATGAGAGGTGGAGGGATATAGTCTCTTTCATAGCCCACCAAATTGGATTCTTTTGTTGATGGAAGGATTCAAACAATTCTTCACTTTAAGTTTTAAAAAAACTATTTTACGCTCTAAATAAATAATTATAATTAGTATAAATATACTATATAGTAATTTCATAAATAATTATCATTTATCCTCTCAACTCTTTCTTTATCCTATCAAACAACATTAAGAATTGCTAGAACTTTTTCCATCTTTTCTACTCAACATCCCTCCAACTCTCTCAATCTTTTCTACTTCTCATCTATCCTACCAAGCAGAGAGGAAGAAAAATAATAAATGTTAGTTAACTACTAGTTTACTATATATATAAGGTGTTTGGAGAATTAGTTAAAACCAATTAGCTAAAAACAATATAGCATACAAGAACTTTGCATTGTAATAACTTTTTTTACTATAGCTGCTAAGAGATTAGTATATATATAAGGTGTTTGGAGAATTAGTTAAAACCAATTAGCTAAAAATAATATAGCATGTAAGAACTTTGCATTATAATAACTTTTTTTACTATAGCTGCTAAGAGATTACTTGTTGGATTGGTTTTACCCGAGAGCTATTTAGTATTCAAGAAATGGAGGGCTCTTTACATATATGCATCAAAATTAAGATTTGGATCGATATATGCCAAAAAAATAATTGCAATGTCACATCATCACGTTCTTTTTTAAATTACCAAATATACCACATCATTACACCGTTCTATTATATTCAATAAAAGGGCAAATATGTCTTTACAATTGAAATAACTTTTAACCTGGTTGCAAAAGTCGATCCAGCGCGTAAAGGGTGGCACCCAGCGTAAAAGCTTTAAAGTTGGGAGCTAGGTTATGGACCTTGTTATTAGACGTGTTTGTCCTAAGGAGTAAAAATGTAATATGTTTTTGAAGATATTTTTATCAATAAATAATTTATTTATTATTTATTATTTATATACCAAATCTTGTCATCTTTATGTTCATATTAGCTGAATGTATGTTAAGCAAACAAAAATCTGAGACTGTCAATCTAAATCTTTAAGAATTGGCCATATGATGGACAGATTATACGAAAGACACGATTCTTAAGGTGACGGTTTAAATCATAAGATCCGTGATAGAGGAAATAAAGTTAGGTGCTTTATTTATGCAAAGATTATTATGTTGTCTATATCCCTAACAAAAGGTTGTTTGTCTTGACCATCGGAGGTAGACTCCGCAAATAGAAACATTGGCACATTATCATAGGTGAGGAAATGTTGGATTGGGGCATAAAGTGAATTGATTTAGATTAATAATTCTGTCTCGGCAAATCGATTTACTATAGACAATCATATGTATTATATCTTGATCCTGAGATGAATTGTGAACCCGTTGTCTTGACTTATGTTTTTTGATGTACTAAAAGGTGACATATACATTTTAATAATGATACGCATGCCGGTACATTAGAGGCATGAATCTTGATAGTGTAGACCTGTTATTCATAGATATGGAATGCATAGCTCCTATTTAGAAGTAGTTAATATCCTTTTATATGTGTTACCTTGTAATTGAAAAACTAAAGCGCTAAACCATTTGGATATATAGGTGTAACCGAATGGTATACTATCTTTGAATGGTAAGTTTTTCGATGGTAAGATAATGGAACGTAAGAGAAAAACAATAGGGAACGTAAGACAAAACTTGTCCTTAAGCCAATTATGGATAATCCTATGAGGATACGATACATTATGATATGTCATGGAAGCTATACAAGCTTCATAATTTTATATAGTTCGAGAATACAACTCTAAGCTTTTAGTGGAATAGCGTTAGAGCTGATAATTATGAACTGTATATCAGGGATATTGGGTTTCATAATTATTAAGAGCTTGAACTATATAGGTCTATCAGGTCTCCTTTACTAGCTCATAAAAATCTTGTAACGATATGACGTGCTTTTCCAATAATTGGCGACTTGTGTCAAATTATTAGATTGGCTGAAAATTTGATAGAATCGGATAATTCATATCTGTTTATCAGTTGAATTAATTTTGTGAAAATTAATTCAAGATAAACTTGTTGAATTATCAGGATTAGATAATTCGTGATTGTTTATCGGTTGGATTAATTTTGAATAAATTAATTAACGATAAACTTGTTGAATTATCAAGAATATTTATTTTCCTAGAGATTTTCGAGATATGACTGTTTTAATTAGATAACTTCTCTGTTGGGTTATTTAAATTAAAACTGAGGCTTTATCCCTAAAATCTCAAGTGGGAAATAAAGATTAGCAGGAAACTTTTTATCGCGAGTTCGGCAGGCTGATCTTTAAATTCGGCTAGCCGATTGAGGAGGTTCAACAGGCCAATTTACTAGTTTGACCTGTCAACCGAGTGATAAAAGGATCACGCATTTTCACGTGGGAATTTATCATATATTGATTCGGATTTAATTCTGATTTGAATTTTCGAGTCCTTATATGATAAGGACTGACTCTTGAGCTCAACTTTTATATAAAGGGGAGTGAGACTCATTATTATTTAGATCAGTTGAGAAATCTAGAGTAAAACTCTGTCAGTGAGACTCTAAAACTCCTTAGAGAGCTATTATTCATAAATCACGAATTATAGCTTTGGGTATT
This sequence comes from Artocarpus hirsutus, assembly GCA_946598075.1. Lineage (NCBI taxonomy): Eukaryota > Viridiplantae > Streptophyta > Magnoliopsida > Rosales > Moraceae > Artocarpus > Artocarpus hirsutus. The sequence goes on along the minus strand of CAMOHE010026470.1, from coordinate 186 downwards.
TCTCAATTGGTTGGAATGAGAGCCACCTGAGGAAAAGTTGAACGACATGAGCCCAAACTTGTAATGACCCCAAAAATTCAAAACTTAATGACTACGATCAATTAAGGATTTTTCTCTCATTACTCAATTGAGAGCTTAAGAAAGTACAAGTTTAGCATTTATTAACACGCATATTTAAAGGTCTTA